>VZTG01007189.1:0-148216 GCA_013397845.1 Melanocharis versteri | reverse complement strand
GCACTGCTCCCTGGGCACAAACACCCCCGGCCCGTCCTGGGGAAGGCTCTGAGGTGGCATTTGAAGCACCCTTGGAATGATGCGTCCCCTCCCCTGGCACACACAGCCCGAAGGCCCTGCGTGCTGGGCAGAGGGAGCAGGGCAGCAGCCCAGGAAGGGCCGGATGCGTGACATGACAGAGCCATGCCCAGAGCCCAGCTGGTGGCACCAGCTCAGCTCTCACCCACAGCCCCTAAGCGCCAGGCTGCAGCAGATCCCCTGATTTCACATCCCAAGTGTCAGTTTAGTTAACTTGTCAGCAAGGGCAATAAATAAATCCCTCTCTCTTGCATTCCCCAAAATGGTGCAGCTGGAAGGGATCTGCCATGCCGTTTTCCAAGGGAGAAGAAGGGTTTGGGCCCTGGGAGGGAACATGCTTGGCCGTAGGTGAAGAAGACTCGAGCTCCTGAGGGAAGGGAATCAGAGTGTCAGGCTGGTGGGCCAAGCCTGGTTTCAAAAGAAGCAATGTTTGTCTTGGTGAAGATGAGTTTGTTTCTCTGCTTGTGATGGGAAGTTCCCGGGTCTTTCAGGTGAAAACACATCCATTTTCCAAGTGGAGTCAGCAGCCATCCCCCTGCTGAGTGCCAGGACCTCAATCCAACACCACCATGGCAGCCACGAAGTGCTGAGGGACGAATGCAACAACCTGAAAGATCCTCAGCCACTAAGGCAAGGCTGAGGCCATGTCCCCTCTGCCTCTCAGCCTCTCCTGGTACCACCCTTGCCGGGCTGGGCTTTGCTTCTGAGCTCTGGGTGTGACAGCAAGGTGACACTTTGGTGGCTGTCATGGGTTTGTTTGCCTTGGCTCAACCCTGGAGTCCCTGTTTTTGTGGCTTTTGAAGACATTGTTTCCTGATGTAGGAATATCCCTACAGGCCCTGCACATTCCCTGACATCAGCAGGAGCAGCCCGTGGGTTTACAAACATCTGGGTTCCTGGGAAATGCCGCATATTCCTGCCGGGATTGCTGTCTGTTAACGCCCAGAAAATGATGTGGATTTCCTGCCGTGGGGAGCAGGCTCCAGCTCAGGGTTATTTCCAGGGCTGCAGAGAGCTCGGGGCCAGAGATGCAAACCATGGCAAACGAGGATTCACAGCCTGGTGTTCAGCACTGGGCAAACCACAGACACCTCAGGGCTTTGGCTTGGGAACGGGGTCACCCCGAGGAGGGCAGTGAAGGGAACTGGTGTGCACAGGAGCACCCCAAGCTGCTCTGGGTGGGGTTGCTCCGGTTGTCCCACTCGGCTCCAAAGCTGTGGCCCATGAGGGACAGAGGCACCCACCACCCCTGGGGGCACAGCTGGGCCTCCCCATGGAGCTGCAGAGCAGCTGGGCTGCAAACCAGCCAGGAAAGCTTCTGTGGGAGAGGCTTTGCACATCAGCCCCTGCTGCAGTCAGGCGTTTTGGAGTTCATAGTCTGGGTCTCTCCCGGAGCTGCAGGTTTGTTTTGGGGCCAGCAAAGGCAGAGGCAGGGCTGTGCTTCTGGCAGCTCTGGAGTGGGGAGGTGGGTGTGGGGTGGTCACCTCCAGTCCAGAGGGGTCTCCATCCCAGGACACAGCTCGCTGGCCCTGGAGGGAGCCAGGAGTGGGCGAGTGCCAGCGGCTCGGGCCAAGCTGGGAACTGCAAAAGCTTTTCTGTCCAGAGGTGGGCTCAAGCTCAAGCCTGCTTCATTTTCTCTGCCAAAGCATCTGCTGTCCTGCACACTTCCCTTCCCCCTTCCCTGCAGCATTTCAGGCCATGGAAATGTTTGATGCGATCCCCCCAGCACAGCTCCCTTTGGTTGGATTCTCTGTGGTTTGATATCCCTCCTCTGGCTGCCTTGAGGTGACCTTGGCTTTGCAGTGCCCTTTCACACCGGAAAAACAAAATATTGCATTTCAAAATTGCCCAGACGGGTATTTCCAATGAGCTAACAGGAAAAGGAGCGTTTCTTCACAGCTCCATCATCCCGACTTTGTGAGCAGCTCCAGCTGGTCCCAAGCTGCTTTAATAATCAACAGTTTCTTTGGCTGGAAATGCCCCCAGCCAGGTTGGGATCCCGCAGTCCTGGGGCCAGTGGGTCTGGGTCCTGTGGTGATCCCTGTGGTCCAGCTGTGATCCCTGTGGTCCAGCTGTGATCCCTGCAGCCCAGCTGTGATCCCCGCAGCCCAGCTGTGCAGCACCATAAATGTGAAAATGGGGTGTACTATCTGAGAATGTGCAGTGCCCAGGGAGGAGCCTCTGAACCAGGAGCACTCCTGCGGCTGCTCCAGGGGCACGGATCCTCTGCCCTGGCCAGGGGCAGGACCTGATGTGCCACCTCGGGAGGTGGCTGTGAGAGAATCATCTCTGCTGGCCACATCCCCACTGCATGGTGATTCCTGTGGAAGCTTGGGATGGAAATGGAAGATGATCCCACTTGCCAGGCCAGACCTGGGTTTAAATGCTGGTCTGTCTGCAGTATCCCATTAAACCTCTGTCATGGTGTAGCCTTGGGCTGTGGGTGGCACAGCCTGCAGCAGAGTGGGGGACACATCCCCCCTCGAGGGTGGCACTGGGGGGCTGCAGACTCCCCTTCCCTTTGACCCCCCCCAAAACCCCTCCTTGATCTGCATGGGGCATCAGCAAGTCCTGGGAGGTATCTCCTGCTGCTCCTGCCATGCACAGCTGGCTCAGGCTCGAGGAGCCCACAGCAGAAACACTTCCCAGCCTTCAGGACGAAGGACAAGCAGGGATGTCCTCCTGGCTGGAGACCTGCGGGAGAGGGGGGCAGCAGAAATTAGGAACACCAGGGAAACCACTGGCACAGCAGCACCAGTGCCAGGGGTGTGTTTCTGAGCTGCTCGGCATCCTCATCCCAGCAAAGCCAAGTTCCCATCTGCTGGATCAGGCCCTTCCCCGCGCGGGCATTGTGATGGAAAAGCTCCTGAAGGCCCTGTGGAGTCACTGAGCCTCGGTCTGTGGCCATGCTGGAATGCACTAACCAGGAGTTGTTTTGAGGTCAGAAAGGAATAAGTTGTTTGCAGACAATTGATGTTGTTATTAAAAACATCCACGGCACAGAGCAGGGGGAGGGAGGTCCTCTTTCCTGTTTGGGAAATAGTTTCTCACTGCATCCATCAAACGAAAGAATTCTGTATGAAAAATTAATTTAGAAAAAAAAAGTTTCTGGGGCACACGCGCCTGAAAATGAACCACAGCAGGATCAGAGGTTTGGCTCAGAGCAACATCCAAGACTCAAAGGCAGAGGCCAGATTAAAATCCAGGACTGCTCCCAGCCTGTTGCTGGAACTGGCGGAAATGCAGTTTCCTTCAGAGAAATGCAATCTCCTCTCTGTAACTTTTGGGCAAAATTCAGGAACTGCAGCTGAAGCCCGGAGCAGTCTCCCACCGAGACAGACTCCATGTGAGTCTGGAGCAACAGCTGGACTGCAGGGAAGTGGGGGATCATGTCCAAAAAGGAAGAAAAACCTCCCAGATGAAGGGACTAGGTTGTCACCCTGCTCCACATCATTCATCTCCCAGCCCTGGGCGAGCAGCTTTCCCAACCCTGTCCTGCAGCAGTGAGATGTCACCCGAGGTGTGACCTGAGGAGCAGCCACAGCACGTGGCCATGCTGTGGCCACGCTGTCCCCAAGAGCCAGGTCACCCTCTGCAGCGTTAGCACCTCGTGGGCCCTGGCACAGGTCAGGCCTGGCCCAGCTTCCCCTGCTCCCAGCCACTCTGCGAGGTCACACAACCAGAGACCCTTCCCGTGGGACGGACAGGAGGGAGGACGCTCTGGACAAGAGTCATGCCTTGCAGTGCCCCTGGCAGGTCAGGTTTAAGCTTTGGCCAGAACTCCAGGGTATTCTGGGATGGGAATCTGTTGATGGCTGGCTCCAGGCTTTGTGAGCACATGGCTCAATTCGTGCCCGTGCCCAGGCTGTCCCATGTCCCTGCAAGCCCCAGCCATGATCCTTCCTGTAGGAGTGGTCAGACACCACCACCGTGGTTCCAGGACAGAACGAAGCCTCCCTCATGGTGGTGGGATGGGCAATTTTAGGGACAAAGTGGCACAACCCAGGGCTTGAGTGGCACAAGCCCATCTCTGAGCATCCTCTTGACCATGGCCAGGGCTGCCGCTCCCACCCGGATTCCCGGGAATGTCTGCCCCTCTGCAGCTCTCCTTTGAAACCAGGTCTGCAGCCTGTGCCGGAGGCAGTCAGAGCCAATTGCCCATGATCAGCTAATTAAAGGGTCCCGACAAAATCTGCCTGGCAGGCGCAGGAGCGTGTGGTGGCCCCGGTGTCCCCCAGGGCGAGGGAGAAGGTGGCTGCTGGGACACCCAGGGCTCCATCACACCCCTTCCTCCTCCCCGCCCTCAAGGGGTTGTCAACACCTTTGCTTGGGCCTGGGCTGTCTCATTGTCATCGCTCTGCTCCAGGTGGGTGTTGGCAGTGACCCTGAGGTTACAGATGTGACCTGGGTTGGTGGCAGTGGCTGCATGGCCACAGCCCCCTGGAGAACAGGGGGCTTGGAAAATGTGGATGATGTGGTGTTAGGAAAGGGGGAGCCACAGGATCCTTCTCTCCCCGCAGGGAACCCTCTCCCAGGCATTCCCATTCCTCAAGTTTTGGCCAAAATGAAAAGTAAAGACTTCCCACAGTCAAAATAGCCTTGGCTGCCCTGCAGAATGTACAGCTTTATGTGTCTGGGTGTTCATGTCAAGCTCCTCTCCAAAGACCTGCCTGGTTTCCAGGAATGCTGTCCCATCCAGGGATTACCCATCCTCTTCAAACAGGCCTGGCCTTCCCTGGCCTCCCTGCCTGGGAGAAAGAAGCAGCGAGGGCCAGGCTGGCCAAGGCAGTGTCCCCGGGCCATGGCATGCACAGGAGGCTGATCCCAGCAGAAAAGCTGGGAAATCCCTGTGTTTGACTAGCTTTGATCTGGATTAAATTCCTCAGAGACAAACAGGAACAGCCTTCCTAGGGCTGTGTGTTTTGACTTGAAGCCATCAAAGTTTGCTCTAAGTGACCCCAAAAAGTGAGCAGGCAGCTGCAGGCTCTGGGCTGGGCAGGGAAGAGCTGCTGCATTTCCAGGTGTGTTGTCCTTGCCCGAGGGAGGCTGTAGGGTCACGCTTGGATTCAGGATTGAGTAGATGTCTGTCTGCTTCATCCTTGGTGCTGCGGGTCAGTGGGATCACTCCAGCCCCACACCACCTCGGGGCTGGGCTCAGCGCAGAGCCAGGAGCTGTGTCCTTCACTGCATGTCCTCTGGCGCTGGCAATGTGTCCATACCCACCCACTCCCCTTGTTCTGCACCACCAGCCATTTTTCCATCCAAAATCTGGCTTAAGGTAGACGAGGCTTTTTTTGAAGTCCCTGCCCTACAATAGTCCCATGACCCCAAAAAGATTTGTGTTTCCAGCCCACAAATTCTTTCTGTAGGAGCCTCACACCTCTGCCATCCCACATCCTTGGGATGGTGGAGCAAGGAGGGATGAGCACACACAGACCATGAGCTCCTGGAGATGGTGCACCTGCGGAGCACAGGGCTGCTGGACCAGCCCGCCAGGTGCAGCAGCCCAGAGCCGGCCCGGGGCTGAGCTTTCAGCCGGCACAGACCGTCCCTGGTCAGCTGGGAAGCAGCAGAACAGAGATATAAGGTATCCCATGGCAATCTCAGGGAAAGTGAGGAGGGGAAGTGCTGTGATCCAGATGGGTGTGGGTGTGGGACCCCCGGGCTGGCAGCTGCTCCCTTCCAGGGAGGGGGATGTGGCCTTTGAGAGTTCTGGTGTTGGGGTCTGGATGCTAAACATGGGCAGTGCAGGCGGTCCCGTTCCTGCATGGGATCGTGGTGCTGCATTCCATGGAGACCCCGCACAGGACGCTGAGCCCAGCCGGGGCTGCCCACCCTCCGTGAGCTACCCGAGCCCAGCACAATCCGCATTTCTGCCCACAGCCTGTTACAGAAAACCATTAACAGTAGCACAGCTGCCCTGATAAGGCAGGATAAGCCTGTCAGCTTTTGATAAAACCCCAATCTCCAGGAAAACAAAATACACCAGTGCCTTGTCGGGAGTCCCAGGACCGCCCAGCCTGGCCGGGAGCAGAAAGCCGCGGCGTGGGGGGAGAAGGACAGACAGCTCGTCCCAACATCTCCCTGAAATACAGTCATGTCCTTGCCAGGATGACAACTGGGAGGTCAGGCTCATCAGCCGGAGTTTTCCTTCCCTCTCAGATGCCCTGATAGTGTCCCGGAGATAAGATAGCTCTGTTTACCCGGGGCAGGCAGGAGAGCTTTGTCCACAGCCCGAAGGTGCGAATATCCCTGAGCAAACATAGCTCTTCACACCTGTAGGGCTTTTCCAAAGCCAGCCCAGAACGATGCCCGGTCCAAGTGACTGCGGGATGCTCACCCCATCCACCACCATGATTCGTGCTTGGACTGGGTTGCAGGATTAGCTCAGGTTTTGGAAGACTTGGAAGCGGAACTAAGATCCATCTCTGCTGAGCTTTCCCATCTAGAGCTGAATTTTTGTGTCATCCAACATCTTTCTGCAGATCCACAGACAATTCTGGCTCCTGTCACCCAGAGCTCTCAGCCTTTGCTACAACAAAACTTTCCCAGGGTCCCTCTCCTTGCTTCCAGAAAGGGAAACTGAGGCACAGAGGAGTTAGGCCAAGCCATGACAGGACCTTCCCTGCAACTGAGGAGCATCTCCTCTCCAAGGACAGAGCAGCTGAGCAGAGTGGCTGAGCCCAGGCCGTGGAGCTCACGGGACAGCCCAGGGCCGAGCTCTCCACGCCAGCCCTGATGCTCGGTCCCGCTCTGCTGGGTGGAAACGAACGTGCTGAGCTGCCAACGGCTCCCCTGAGCCAGCTCGGCTCAGAGAAAAACCAAAACCCTTCCCGAGAGCCGTCATCTGTCAAGCTTGGGTTACTGTCTGGCACCTCGAGTGGCCAGGCTGAGGTTTGTCACTCACGGGAACGGGAATGTTCCCAAAGCCACCCCGAGCTCCATCTCCTGGGGAGAGGCACGGGCTGGAGCAGCACCCACAGGCACAGGCAGGACCAGCTCACAGAAATGTGTCACAAAACAGAGGGGACCATCCCCTTGGAGAGTTCTCCTCCCTGGGGCTTTTGTCCGTGCTGGGATTTCTGGGATCTGCCTGCGGGATAACGTGCTTCTCCAGCTCCAAGGAGGGTGCTCTCTCCAAGGAGGGTGTTACCCTCTGGGTAAGGGCCCCTTTTCCTTGCTGCCACGGGGATGTGGGGTCTGGGGGATGGAAATGCACAGCTGCAGCCACCGGCACTGCCTGGGAGGATGAGGCCATGGGATCCTGCAGAGAGGAGGGAAGGCAGCACCAAAACAGTGGTGGGGAAAGGACAAAAGGAGAGTGATGCAGACTCCAGAGGGAAATCCTGCAGGAGCTGGTTTTCCGAGAGGTGTTTTTGGTGCAGTGGAACTGTGGTGGGGATGCTGCTGGGTTTGGGGAGGGATGATCAGCCCTGGATTGTGCCCAGCTCCGTGCTGGGCTCCGGCAGCAGCCACAGGGTCCCTTCGGAAGTGGGGCTGGCTGGGGCCGGTTTAACAATTCCCCTGGCCCTGCTCCAGAGGAGATTGGGAAATGATCTGGGGTTAAAACAACACAACACGTTCCTGAACACTGTTTATGAAGAGGAGCCCGACCTCACAGGAGGCTGAATTAGCAGGGACCGGGCACGGGAGCAGCGTCACTTTAAGCCGGGTCTGCCCTGGGGGAAGCATAGCCTGAGCTGGTTTAAAACCGCCTCGCTTTGCTTTCACCCCTGGCTGTGGGGAAGCACGGCCAAGTTTCCCGGCTCCCTGGGGCGCCGATGGAAGCAGAGCTGAGGCTGTTTGTATTCTTGGTCCTTCTGGGCTGAACAGTTTTAAGCCAGATTTGAAAAGCCTTTGACTCTTCGCTGGGCTGGTTGCGTTATCAGCCTTGTGCATTTTGGGTAACCTTTGCTCTGAATGAGTAAATTCTTTCAGTCTCTGTTTGTGCTGTGGCTTTAACACTGAAGCGGCTGATCCCTCCCGGGTCAGAAATGCAGGAAAGCTTCTAGGAAAATGTCCTGGGGGATCACCTAGAGCGTTAGGGTGCTCAGCCCCACCACGTGCCCTCCTTTTGAGCTTCAGGGTTCTGGTTTTACAGAAACACAAACGTACTGATGAGACCAAGCACTTGGGGACTGGGATAAGGATTCTGGCGATTTGAAAAGCACCCCCTCAACCTGCAGCAGTTCAGAGCTGCCCTGAGGTCGTCAGGCTGGACAAGAAACACAAAGGTAGAGAGAGGAGAAAGGTCTTGGAAAGCACCACAGCCCCGGAGCAGCTGAGGGAAGCTGCTGCTGAGATCGGTACCAGTTAAGAGGGAAACCACAAGGGCAAAGTCTAAGACGGTAAATTGTTCCCAAGTGGATTCCCCCCGACTCTAAATAAACACTGACACTTCAGGATCACCTCGGAGCTGGGCTGGGGGGACAGAGCCCGGGCTGGGGCTCTGTGCTATCCCTGATAACCCGGGGACTGTGGGGTGAACTTTCCATCAGCTCCTGCCTTTGGATGGCATCTGGATGAATTACAAGATGCAAACAATTCATTTCAAAGGATTGACAATCTCAGGAGACTGGGTTTGGATGGTGCAATTAAACAAAGCAAGCTGATGACAGGCTGGTATCATCTCCCAGAATGAAATAAAGAGTTCACTTCTTGACTTTTCCCTTCTCAAAAAAAAAAAACCAACCCAACAAAAAAACCCCCAAAACAAACCAAAAACCAAAACCAAAAGAAAAACCAAAAAAAAACACGAAAAAAAATATTGAGCTCTTTCCAATCTGAAGTTTATCTGCAAACTTTCTGCACAACACCTGATTCATGGAGAAAATCTCATGGTCAAATCCAAATCAAATCCTGGTCAAAGATTTTGCTGGATGCTTTAAGCCGCACCAGGGAAAGTTGAGGGTAGACGTTAGAAAAAGTTCTTTCCAGAAAGAGTGGCTGGGCATTGGAATGGGCTGCACAGGGAAGTGGTGGAGTCACCATCCCTGGAGGTTAAAAAAAGCCTGGATGTGGCAAGGAGTGCCATGGTTTAGTTGACAAGGTGGTGTTAGGTCATAGGTTGGACTTGATGATCTCCAAGGTCTTTTCCAGCCTCATTGACTCTGTGCTTGTGAGCGCCATCCCTTCACTGGTCACAGCAGGACCTGGACGTGGGTGCAAAGTGCTGGCAGTGAGTGCAGGACAGAGCAGGGGACAGCTCTGTCCCCGCCACAGAGCAGCCCTCAGGTGAGATCCCCTGGAGCTCCCATCCCGGCGCTCCGGTCTGGCTCCTGAGGCAGACTCGTGGTGAGGCTGAAGGCTGATCCTGAGACAGCTCCCAGAGGTGCTCCGGGTGGGAGAAGACTCCGCTCCAGTCTCAGGGCAGCGCTGTCCCCTCCCAGCACTCCGGAGGAAGCGAGGGCAATTTACAGCCCATTTCCAGGCACTTTGAGTCCAACCGTGTGTGCTGCACCAGGGCAAGGCCGGCTTTGTGCTCCCCATCCGGTATTGAGTAAGACTGCTTTTGTCTTGGGAGAAAATGCCTTGGGTGAGAGGCTGCCACAAATCCCAACATTTCAATGCAGCACAACGGGCCCGTAGGTTCCTCCTCCACCCCCATCTCCTGCTGATGGACCCTCAGCTGCCTGGTGGCTTTGGAGGAGCCATTGCAGGTCACTGGATGTGTCCCCTAGGACTCCAGGAAGGAGCACACAGCTCAGCTGGACCTCAAGGGCTGCCAGCAGCTGTTTGCCACGTGTGCTGCCTGGCAGTGGAGAGAGCTTCACTGCCCAGAGATTGTTCAAATCTGGCTCAAAATCCAAATATCTGGGAGCCGTAAATCTCCCAGGAATAAGTCTTGCTGTTGCTCCTCTGATGCTTCCTGTGGGGCCAGAAACACCACGTGTACAGCCAGGAAATACCTCGGGAGATTCTGGTGTTGCAGTCCAGGCTGGAACCAATAAATGTGGAAACAGTTATGGAAACCTTTCCCTCCATTAAATGAATCCAAACCTGGGTCAGACCCCAGTCCGACAGGTTCACGTGGCAGGTTAAGTTCCCAGTGGTGTCCGTGGCTGTTGGGGTCCGCTCCCGTGGCTGGTGGGGCTGGGGGATGGACAGGCAGCCACAGTGCCTTGTTGGCAGCAGCTGCCAGGTGCCCTCCAAAGGGATCTGCTGCTGTTGAGAAGGGTTTTGGTCTCACCACGCTGGAGAAAGTGGATAATTCTCAGTTTTGACAATTAAACCTCAGCAGCTGATCTGACAGGACTTTTTCTTTCCTCTTTGGGGTTTGATCTGTGAACCGCTCTGGAGTTTCTACCTGGATCCACTCTCAAAACCAGACACCACATTTTGGGATTTGGCCATGCCAAGCTGTCCATCTGCTGCTCATTTTGGATGGACACGATTTTATCGGGCACCAGGTGTTGATGGATGGCTCTTTCACCATGGACATTCCTGGTTTGCCCCTACTGTCTGCTGGGGTGAGGGCAATCCCAAGACATTCATGGGTTCCATCTGCCAAGCTCTGCTGTTTAGCTTTTGCTAAGTTCTCCCTTACTGCTGATGGGCCTGATGACGACCATGGCAGGGCAGGGCTCCATCGGGAAGTCCTGATGGAACTTCAGGCAGGAGGGATCAGGCTGACACTGCCACACTCAGCACCTGAGAATCCACCAACAGGACAGGAATCCCCTGCTCTGTCTCTACAGGCCTGGTTTTGGGCTTGGTTTGGGCAGTGAAAATCAGATTTTCAGGGAATTCAGCTGCAAAACTCAATCAGCTTTGACCAAATGTCCCCCTTTTTCAGTGACTGAGAAATGCAGCCAAGCTTGAGCAGCTCTTCTTAGAGACAGCAACAGACACATCCCTAGCAGAGAGCAGTGCTTTTCTTTTTAAGCCTTGGCTTCAAACATAAGGGCAATAGATTTTCTTTAAGGAAATAAATCCCCAAATTTGTTAGGGTTGGCACAGCACAGGATTTTTCACTCGCCTTGTTTTTCATTTCCAGCTGAATCATTTTAGCAGGGACTTTTCTACAAACACTCAGCCTGATTCAGGCACCCAGTCTCAAACATTTCAGCCCAGACACTGAGTCTGGATTTTCTTATGGAAAAGAAAATGAGGGTCTTATCCTTAGAAATCACTGGTGGGTGTCAATGTTCTGTTACCAACTTCAATGTCACAGAAAGTTGTTACACTTCGCAGAACCAGTGCTGACAGCAGGACATCTCCAAGGCCTCTCTGCCCCTGAGGCGTACAGGGATTTGGGAACTGGCAAAGTGGGAAGTGAAGGGCACTTGGGTTGTGCAGCCTCCCCAGGGAGTTCCTGAGTCACTCATCTCCTCCAGAGCTTTTCCACAGAACTGCCATTCCTCAGGATTTTCAGGCACGGAAAAGTGTTCTGATGCCCAAGCCCTTTTTGTGCCGAGGGGGAGATGTCCTCAGTGTGTTCCTCCCCACGATCCTGCTCTCCTGCCTCTCCTATGTTGGCAGTTTGGCCATTCCTTGCTCTCACAGGTGGAGCAGGGTCAGAGGCATTTGGCCTCATGAGGAGTAATCAGAGTGGGAGGGCCTCCCCAAAAAGCCTTTACCCCAATAGGGGGGTCCCAGCTAGGCTGGGGCTCTGCCTTTCCTTCCCTCCCCCCCCCCAGTTTGCACTTGCTGTGGCTGCAGGCCGGGTCTGTGGCTCCAGCCCCACGGGCGATGCCAGCCACAGCCGCATTTTTTGTGGCGTGTCACACACTTCCCTCCGTCCTTTAGCTCTGACTGCCAGGAAAACCTGGGCCTGGCGCAGACCTCGTGTCTGCCCCTCGCAGCCACAACGCTACCATGGATTTCCCCTTGCTCGAGCCAACCCAACCAACTTCCGAGCCTCCTCCTTACTCACACTCACGCAGATGAGTTTTCCTGAGCAAATATTTTTGTTTGGTGGTGGCCAGCTGGGGCTGTGGTGGGTGGCACTGGGCCACACGGGAGGGCACGGGGACGCCTGCCCTGCGAGCAGAGCTGGATCCGACCCCTCAATCCCGATGGATCCAAGCTCCTGGGGCTACATGTGGTGACTCTACTCTGCAGGACTTTGCCACTGGTGTTCATCCTTGCTTGGCCATTCTGCTGCAGCAGGCATGGACAGAAACCCTCTCCCAGCTTGGGAGCATCCAAATCCCCAGGAGAGATCCTTGCAGGGCCACACCTGGAATCACCCAGCGAGCACAGCCCTGGCAGCCTGTGCTGGACTGGTGTGGCCCAGTGACCTGTACTGGTGTGAGAGCTCATCCACCAGTTCCAGGTTCGTGCCCAGCTGCTCCAAAACCTCAAACCAGTTGGCAGTGGCTTGAAGGGACACTGTAGGGACACCCTCCTGCTGTGTCCATGGGGGATTTCTCTCTACCTCCCAGTCCAGACAGGTCTCCCCTGGCTCTGGCTGTTTCATCTCTGTTGTCCCTGTGGGTGTTTCCTTGACCATTATGGGCCTCAAAAATAACATCCCTGAAGAGATCTCTAGGGATTCCCTGGGAGCAAAGCCCCCCCAGGATGGGCATGGGCAGAGGGTCCCTCTCAGGGACCGGGACTCTGCACATCAGGATTTCTGCAGAAGAGAAATAATGGCTCAGGCTGAGCAAGCAATTTTCTGGGAAAAATAACTTGTTTGGGAAAAGGATAATTTTAAGGAGACTGAGACTGTTCATAAATTCAAGTCAAATTTAGAGATTACTTCCAGTCTCTGGATTCTTCCATCCTCCCCTTTTCCTTCTCCCCTCCCCCGAATTATTGTTTGCAAAAATTAAAACAAAATGTTTTGGGGTTTTCGTTTGTTTAAAAAGCAATTTGCATTTTGAAAATTGCCAAAATATAAGCTTTGGGAGGGTGGGGTCTTTTGAAAGGGCAGCATTGTCATTGCTGAATGAAAACCATGGAGAGGAATTCGTCCTGGGAGACGCTGAGCAGGGCGCTGGGGACATGGTGGCAGCACAAAGACCACAACCACAGCTCCCAGCGCACAGCCCCAGCCTGCGCCTCCATTCATGTCCCTCCTTTCCTTCTCCCACATGGAAAATCTTGCCCACCTTGACCTCCTTGAGGGATTCATTTGACCAAGTCACTGGTTTTAAGACAGAGAAGATTCCGCGGTGCTTTCTCCGCCTGGCTCAAAACCGCAGCTTTCCTCTTTCCCTCTTCAACCTTCTCCAGGTTTTGGAACATCTGTGTTTAAATGAAATCTGGTTATCCAGACCTGAGCCTGGCAGGTCAGGTAGAGATGCTCTGATGAAGCTCTGCACATCTGTGCACAATAAAGTCAGGGAACAAAAGGCTTGTGAGGTCCGTGGCAGAGTAAGAGAAAGAAGAGAGCGGGAGACAGCAGGACTGGGCTTAGTGGAGCAACCGGAGCCAAAACCTTTCATCGCAGAGCCCTCAGCACCTGGCCCATGTTTTGCTCATAACTGGGCCTGCAGGAGTGCAGGGGTATGTTCTCCACCAGGTGCAAAGCAAAGCTTGAGGAATGGACATGATGCCAATGCTGGGAGGTGATTTTTATTACAGCCCTCAAAGGCGTTCATAGAAAGAAAAAACGGGTTTCTCAAGAGCCACTTGAATTCAGGGAAATTCAAACCAAGAAGCAGTGGCAGAAAATTAAAGCCAGGCCGAGTCATGTTAGGAACAAGGCAAAAAGCTTCAGCACAGCAGGGGATTAACCTCGGCCGAGGCTGAGGGAGGGCGGGAGCTGCGTTTCCTGAGAACCTCTGTCCAGGGAAAACGTGGCTGGGGAGCCACACGCCTTGGGGACATGCACGGATTCGGAGCTGGGATCCAAAACCATCCCGACCTGCTGCTGGGGCCAGTGATGTGCCCAGGCAGTGCCCACACTGCACATCTCCAGAGTGATCCCATCACAGCATGTCCCAGCCTTGTCCCCACAAGGACTTTGTGACGCCTGGCTGGGACATTTCTTGAATTGCCCCAGTTCCTGCATCCCTGTGTGCTATTGCCAGGAGAAATAGGATGGGTATTTTCCTTCAGCCAGACCAAGCCTCTCCCACTGGGCATCTGCAAACACACCAGGCTACAGACGGAGCTGCCCGCTCGCCCTGGCTGGTGGCCAGTGATGCACAGCACCGGCCACTCGCTCCCAGGCATGCAGGGTGGACACAGGACACAGGACACAGTAACTGCAATTAAAGCCACACTCCCTGAGTTTGGCCCCTTTTGACTGCAGGAACAGGTGGATCAAGAGGGGTGGATGATGGAAAAGCAGCCAGGTGTGTGGGGTTTGGAGGGAATTGGTGCCTAGCTGTTTCCAGCTGTTTCCTCAGTGCCCTGGGAGTGGAAGGAGGAGACAGAACCAAGGCTGAGCTGATGGAGCCAAAAAAAGCTGAGAGGTGACAGTGGAGGGGTGGCTGTCGCTCCCTGGATGCCTGTGGGGAGCTCGAGGGAGGCTCTGCTGGTCATGGAGTGGGGCTGGACCAGACCACGCCTTCTCCCAGCTCCTTCACTGCCTCCTTGGAGGGTTTATCCCCCAAGGCATCCATAATATTTAGGTCGTTGACTCTGGATGAGGACGAGGATGGCTGTTTTGGGGAGCTCCTTGCAGCTTCTTGTGAGGTTCAGCTTCTTCCCTTCTTCAGGGTTTTCCTATCCCTGGAACACCAATGGAAAATTGATCCTGGGAGCAGAGCTGGGAGGAGCTCTGCACACTCCACTTATTCCCCTACATTCCTGTGCAGCTCTGCTCTGGTGGCACCAGTGGAAATGTTAGCAAAGAACTCAAGAAAATCCCCAGATTTGTTTTCCTGGCTTTGCAAAAACATTTCTGCTTATCAAGCAACCCAAAGAAATGCAAAGATTTTTCACTCGCTCTTCGTGTGGGCTCAGCTTTGAATTTTAAAGAGGGATTTGCCAGTGCAATCTTGTAAAATACTCCAGTGCCAAGTCCAGCTCTCCTAAAATACAAGTTTTAGGAGGAGGTGAGCTTTCATTCTCCTGGGAAAACATGCATTTCTGACAGATGTGAGCAAGAACTAAGGTTTCTGTGAGGCCATGCCACTCCCTGGAGAAATGCCCCTCGTGTTGATTAACAGGGACCAAATCCTGTGGTATGTGGCACCAAAGTCAGACCTGCTCATGAGCCTCGAGGCTTTGAACGATGGAGATGTGCCCATGTGGTCACAGCCTACAACAGCCCTCAGACTGAGGGATTTAAATCTTTTTTCCTCTGTTTGAGCCGAGTCCTTAGGCTGTGCCATGGATACAGGTGCTGCCTTGGGGGTTAGATGTGGCCAGGAAATCATCCCCTGTGTCCCAGCCCTGGCCCATGCCTGGGGGCAGGCTCTGCCCTGAGGGTAGGAACCAGCCCTGAGTCCTGCATCTCCAGGAAAAGTGTTTAACATCGCTTGGTCACCTCTGTAAAACAACGGTTGGGAATTTAAAACCCCCACCTGCTTCCCAAAAGCTCTGCTCATGGGTTCTGCAGGGCAGGAATCCCCTCTAAAACCCTTTTTGTGGTGGAGCCGTGGTGGGGGCTGGGGCTGCTCAGCATGTGTGGGACGAGGAGAAAGCAGAGCTGAGCGGCTGCTCCAGCAGGGCACAGCAGGCTGCTCTTCCTGAGCTTTCCACGGCAGGGGAAAACCCACGAGGGGGGACACACAAGCGCCTGGTGCGTGCTCCTGTGTGGCTTGCAGCTGCTCAAAGTGCAGCTTCAGCTCATGTGGGACCGGCCAGATCTGAAACAGCCATGCTCTCTGCAGGCAGGAGCGGCGTCTCCAGGCTCCCTCATGCTTGTGTCCTGTTGGGGAGATGACAAAAGCTCCTGCAGGCTGCTGGGCTCATCCCAGGAGGGCCAAACCGCGGCTCTAAGCCGTGGCCCAGCTCCGTGGCAGGAATCTCTCTCCCTCACGGCTGGCAAAGTGCTCCCAGGCCGCTCTTGTCACCATCAGCACGTCGCTGGCTGCTGCTCCTGCTCTGCCAGCCTTGGTGGGGACGTGAGGTTTGGCCTCTCTGCGTCAGCCAGAGGAATCCTGACGGCAGAGCATGGAGAGAGCAGCTCCGTCCCGCTGGGGGCATGGGGACGGGGGGTTCCGCTCTCCCCTGTGCTGTCACGGCATGTGTCAGCTGGGGATTGCTCCTGAGAAACACCCAGGAGCTGCACTGTCATTTTCTGGGCTGAAATTTGATAATTGAGCAAATATAGCATGGCTTTGTGTTGGGAGAGCACCATAAGGTAAACAGGAAGGAATGAGGGATTAAGATGTCTCTGCTCTGAGGGAAGGTGACAAGCCCGGAGCTGTGACACCTCCGTGCCGAGGCGAGGGGCCCAGCTGTGGGCTGGCATGGCACAGCTGCATTGTTCAGGGATGAAGAGCAAATAAAAGCCACGGGAAAAGAAAACAAGCTATAAAATTCTCAGCAAAGCACAGAGCCCCAGCAACTGCCTCCTGATGGCCCCGTGACAGCTCTGGGGAGAGGCAGGCGAGGGGTCAAGCTTTTGAAGTCCCGAAGTCATCCTTTGCGAAGGCCCCCTGTTAAAATAGGCCCGGTGCTGACTTTAGGCTGCATATGGTGGAGGACTTGGACAGCTCAGTCACAGCAATCAAAGCAGGGAGAACCTTTTGGAATTTGGCTGACTGGGTGTCAGGCCAGGCCTGTCCCAGGTGGGATGGGGGATGCAGGGGCAGAAATTAGGATTATCAGCATGGTCGGGGCTGCAGATGAGTGACAGAGCCCGTGATGTGGAAAGCTGAGGGAGAAACCAGCTAGGAAGGTCTTGGAATGGTATTTGGAGCTCAAACACATGTGTGTTAGAACTGGTGAGAGTGGGAATACTGAGAAGGTCAGGCAGGTGATGATGGAAATTTCTTCTCACAGGGACAGAGGGGGTTCCTGAGGTGCTGAGAAGTGGAGGTTTCTCAGCAGTTTGGGGGCCTTTGCACTGAGCAGTAACAACGTAAAGTGAGAGTGGATGAGAAGGGAGATGAGCAGTGCTTCCACAGGGAAAAGTGCTTGTGACAAAGCTGAAGGTGCCACAGGGGTTTGTGTGCTCCGTCCTCTAGCCACGGGTGGGCCCCTGTCCTCACAGCCCACCTGTGACCCACACTGAGAGCAGGCAGAGGCAAAGCCATATTTATTGCATGTCAGGACAGTGAAATGTGATCCTGGCAACCTCATTTTCCCCGCCAAAAAGCTGGACTCACCTCACAGCACAGGTCAGGAAGGGATGTGGGTGAGCAGCTGGCTTCCCACAGCCACAGGTGCCACCAGGGCCTCCCATCCTGTGACCCCCCAGTCTGCCAGGGCACACACAGAGGGGTTGGCAGAGCTCCCCGGGGTTGGCACCTGCCTGCTGGGGCACAGATGGTGACGATGTGCCCTCTCTGCCTCTCTCAGCCTGCAACTGCAACCTGCACGCGCGGCGCTGCCGCTTCAACATGGAGCTGTTCAAGCTGTCGGGGCGCAAGAGCGGCGGCGTGTGCCTCAACTGCCGGCACAACACGGCGGGCAGGCACTGCCACTACTGCAAGGAGGGCTTCTACCGCGACCTCAGCAAGCCCATCTCCCACCGCAAGGCCTGCAAAGGTACGGGATCGGGGTGGGGCGGGGGGAATGCTCGGCTCCTTGCTCCCCAGCCCCTCCCTGCAGCTCCGGCTCCACAGCTCTTCCTCTCGCCAAACTCCTCCCGCTCCTCCCTCTCCCAAACCGGTTTGAAATTGCTTTTTCTGCCGTTTGAAATGACTTCTCATGCCCCCACATTCCCTGCCGTCACCTCTGCAGCCTCCTGGCGAGGACAAGGCCACCCACATCCCCTGCCATCACCTCTCCCTGCTCTCCCCAGCCTCCTGCTGAGGACGAGGCCATGGAAATAGAAGTCCTCACTGCTGAGGAGGACTTCAAATTATTTCAGGGTTTATCACTTACAAATTGTGCTTTATCTGCTCCTACCTGGTCATCACTGTGTAAGGGCAGAGGGGCACAAAATCCCAGGTACGGGTGAGATGTAGAATTTAAATCAGGCTCCTCCAATTCCTGTCTCCAGCTCCCACCCTTCAGGCAGAGCTGAGCCCACGCACAGAACTTGTCACTCCTCCAGATGAGGAGAGAACAGAAAAAGGGGAAACGAGTTTATTTTGAGCTTGGAGCATTTTGAGGTTTCCTCGTGTGGCCGTGGAGGCGAGCTGGGCTTCAGCTGGGGCGGGAGCAGCAAGAAGAGCAAATCCTGCAAATGAACCTTTTTAACTCTCAGCTGCTGCCGGAAGAGATGGAAATCCTGAACCTGAGGTGCAGTGAAAGGAAGCAAGCAAATACTCAAAAGCCAGATTAGAAAATGCTGGGGTTTCCCCACAGAAATCCACCGCTCTTTTCTCTCTAAAGATTTGTTTCAACAAGAAATGGAAAGCTTTTTGGCTTCAGATGGGTATTTTTGACTGGGAAGTTTTGGGTCTCCCGCATTTTCAATTTTTTGGTTTTTTTTTTCCCTACTGAAAACAGACATTTTTTGCCAAAGCAGAGAGATAAATCGCTTCTTCAAACAGTCCTACTCCCCTTTTCTTTACCTTATAAAAACGATTCAAATGAGATATTTTTGATATGTCCCAGGTGCTCATTCCTGTTTTTCCCATTCTTGCCTGGCCAGGCAGCCTGTTCCCCTCTCCTATCTGTCCCTCCTCGCTGTCCCCTGGCCATTCACTGTCACTGACCTCTCCATGACTGACAGCACCGAGTCGTGCCCAAAAACCCGGCTAGGTGGCACCTGCAGGTGGGAAACCTCCGAGCCATTTCGTGCCTCAGTTTCCCCAAGCGAGCATCAGGAAGGCATCACTGGCCTTTGGAAGGGTTTTTAGGCTGAATTCACCACTTGCAGGATCATTCTCTCTATTAAATCCTCTTTGCAATTGCCCTGTTCTCCTCCTCTGCCTTCTCAAGCCTCTCCCGCAGTTGAAACTGGGGATGGCCAAATTTCAGCGCTCCTCCAGCCCCCCGTGGTTTGTAAGAAACCCGTGCCCATCGCAGCCGCCAGACACAAAAGTTTGTGATAACAGTGCTGGGCACCACCCGCGCTCGGCTCGCAGCCCATTAGCGCGATTTCACAGCCCTCGAGGGCTTTTTGTTGGGGTAAATCCACCGTCCCCTACAACAGCAGCCAAATTAAGTTCCCCACAGCACCGGCATCCCTTTGAAAACTCCTTTTCCCGAGCTCTGTTTATCACACAGCGGGGTTTATGCTCCCTCTGTTTTTCTCTCCTGATTCAGGGCTTGTGCTGAAACAATTGTTGAAAACAGGCAGGTTTAAACCCAACGTTATTTAACAGCTCCAGCCATGTCTCCATTGATAACAACATTCATTTACCGTCTCCCCAATGCAACTCTCCCAGAGCCTCATCTCGACTGAATGTGGTTAAAATCAGGGAACTGACCATCCTGAGCTCCTGCCACCTCCCTCACCACTGCCTGCACCCAGTAGAACCATATTGTCTCTATATTGTCTCTATATTTTCTCTATAAAACCTGATTCTTTCACTCATCACATCACTCAGATCATGTCCCGCTTGGAACACATTTAAATAAAAGCATCTCAGAGAGCCCTGGTGCCTCAGGAGCTGCTGAGGAGCTCGTGGCTCTCACTCACCCCGGCAAGAGCTCAGGAGAGCTCACAGCAAAGGCTCCATGAAAGAGCTGCCAGAGACATTTTTTTATTAATTCAACTCCATTAATTCAGCCGAACAGACACATCCAGCTAAGCTGTCTCTCCCCTGCTTCGCATTCCTCATCTCCCACTCCATCCCATGCACGAGGTGCCTCAACTCACAACACATCAAACATCAGCAAATTAAAGAGGCTGGAGTTGCATTGTTTGAAATGGTTGGTTTGGGTAATTATGCAAAAATATGACATTGCAGAAATGTTTGCACAATGTCTCCTTCTTTTTAACTTGGAGAAAAAGAGAATTCCACAAACTGTTGTACGTGTTGGAAGGCAGGGTGAGGCTCAGGAAGCAAAAGGTGAGCAGAAAGCAGAACCAGGCAGCATCCCCTGCCCAGCTCAGGGCTGCTTGTGTTTCCAACAGCCAAACCTTTAATAATTGATAAATAAAAGGTTTTTCTAATGATCTGAAGTTCAGATCAGCAGTACAGGTAAAAGCATGAGAAGTTGAGGTTTAAGGATGGTTTTCCCTCGTGGACAACAGTGATCCAGCCGTGCCAGGTGCTTTGCTCTGCGTTTGCTTCCAGAGGTTTTCCTTGCAAAAATGATAAAAGCCTGGAAATTGTCAGTGGCCAGAGATGCCCTGGGACAGAGCCACGCCAGGCAGGCCGTGGCACAGAGGCTGCAAACCACAGGCAAAGGAATTGATGACAGACGAGCAGGGATATTGTATGGAGCAACTGCGCTGGGTGTTTGCCAGAGCCTGCCAGCCTGGAGCTGGGCATGGAGCTGGGCATGGAGCTGGGCGTGGAGGATGTGGCTGCTGCGGGGGGGTGGGCAGGCAAGCCCAGGGACACCAAGCCAGGGCTCTCCTGGCATTCTGAGGTCAGACTGCAGCTGATCCAGCCACAGATCCAGGGCTGGAGGAGCCCAATGGTCCTGCTGCTCCTCCTCCAGGGGGATGGGTGGGCACATCCCACCAGGCAGGGGAGCAGGATGCCCTTTGGCCTGGCAGAGACATCACACCCCCGGTCCTGGGCACACCCCTGGTGTGGGGGTTGTCCTGAGAAACAACAAAATTCGGGGTATAAGAAATTTTCATGTTAATTTTTTCAACCTCAGACAAGGACGAATTGTTCCTCTTTTCCCCCTGGTTTTTGAGAAATCGCCAAGAGCTCCCAGCACACTGAAGCCCTGCTTCCAGTTCCTTCTGCTTTCCCTCTGCTCCAAATGATGTTGCAAGTGAAATTACACATCTGGGTCCTGCAAACCCTCGTCCACCCCTGTCTGTCATGGGCTGCTGTAAATCAGGGCCCTGCTGTTGGTTCTTTTGATTAAATGCCCTCCTGATATTTGCCAGATTATTGGCACTAATGTAATTCCATTGGAGTAGAGAGTCTGCTGGGTTTTATAGCCTGGCTGTAAAACAGCTCTGCACTTCAGGGAGAGGCTTTGCACACTTTTTGATGAAAAGATGACAAACGAGACATGCTCTGAATGCACTTGTGCTGAGGCTGCCAGTGCAAACCCCTCATGCAGGGGCAGGATTTGGCACCTGGAGAGGTCACATTCATCAGGGCTCAGTATTTTGGTAGGAAATGGGATTGTCTGTGTGCCTGGTACTGCTGTAGCCTGGGGAGTTTTCCAGCTGTGCTGGAGGATTCTATGCCTTGTGCAAAGCCCAAAAAGCACTCCCAGCCTCCCTGCCCGTCCTGGCCTGCACCTAGAAGGGTCAAGACTTGACATTTGCATTTTGGAGGCAATTTCGGTTAGAGCAGAGGGAGATGAGATGTGTCCCCATGGGCTCAGCCTCCCATCCTTGATTTCATGGGTGCAGATAAAGGGTTCTTTCCCACTCAGTCGCAGGCATTGGGTGGTGGGGAGCCCGAACCCCCTTGGCTCCGGGTACTGCCGGGAGAGCCGAGCAGAGCCCCCAGTGACAGGACAGTGGCACCAGTCCCCGTCTCTCTCCACTGACTATAGAGGGAGCTGCGTGACCAGCTTAGAGCTGAGAGCTCCTTACCTGGAGGCTGGGCCACGGGAGATGGAATCTCTCTCTTCCTGCTGCTGGATCCCGCGGGGAAGCTGGGGTGCGGGAGGTGGCGGGGGGAACACCCACAGCAGACAGCAGAGTCTGAGAATGGTGTCACTGCCACCAGAGGTGTCCCACTGCTGGTGTCCCGCTGTGGGACAGGGACATCAGTCCGCCCATGGATGCCCAGCATCCCTCCAGCCTTGGAGATGTCCCCTGTCACCAGAGTCCCCAGCCCACACCTGGGTGGGGCAGGCAAGCTCACAGCTGAAGCATCCCAAAGACATTGGGATGGCCTGGCTGGATCCCCCACACCGGGGCTCCAGGGCCAGCAGGGCCAGCAGTGGTGGCTCCTGCAGGGGTCTGTCCCCAGCCTGTCCTCGCTGCCGGTCTCTGCTGGGATCAGCACAGCTCTGCCCTTGGGCTCACCTCAGGAGGGGCTGAAGGGCAGCCTGAGGGAGATGCTCCCCTCTCCAGAGCTGCCTCATCTTGATGCCCATCTCTCGTCCAGCTCAGTTGTGGTCGTAAGGCAAAATCCAAGGCAATACTTTCCAGGAACTCACCCCAGGGAGTTGTCCTTACTGTTCAAACTTCCTTCCCTTCCTTTCCTCCTTATCCTCCTCTTTGGGTTCCAGCTGGAGCTGCTGTTGAGATGAGAGAGGAGCCAGCTCATGGTGCTGGCAGGGCTTGGGTTGGGTTCTTGTGTCAGGGCTTGGTCACCTCTGAGAAATCACATCCCTGGAGAAATTCCAAACTTCCCAGGCATCTATCTGCCAAGCACAGACTTTCATTTCTCCCCAGGACTGTGGAGATTCTCTTCCACTGCCACAAGAACGATTTTCTAGTTGCATTTCCATCCTGCATTTGTCAGTGGCTGTGCCTGAGTCACCCCTTCCCCGCGGCCCCATAATTCCTTATATCGATATTATTGCAAGCCCTGAGAGCTGATTTACAGCTTCTGCATTTAAAACTTGTCCTCACAACCCCCAGACGCACACAAACCACTGGAGCAGGTTTGTAGAAATGCAGCTTTAAGCTGTCCATGCTCACAGGTCGCTGTGGGAGTGTCCTGGGGCAGCACAGGAGGCTCAAGTGCCACCAAGTGCCACCTCCTCCATGGCACCACCAGGACTCGGGGCAGAGCTGCACCATTCACCCACCTGGGCTGGAAGGATCCCAGAGAAAAGAAGGGACATGAGCGTTGCTGAAACTCTCAAGCTGTTCTGAGTTTGTAGAATGAAACCATGGAAAAGCAGTGATTTTTTGTTTAAATAAAGATTCGAGCTCAACACAAGGCATCTCCCAGGCCATGCCAGCTTTTAAAAAAACCATTAAAATCCACATTTTAATGATGGATGAGCAGACACATCAAATTAGGCAGCTGCCTCTGTGTGAGGCAGAATGGGCAGAGTTTGCTGAGTTGTGGAATCCAGGGCAAGACACTGCTGAATCCAGGGAGCCATGAGGAGGATGGAAGAGGCTGCTCCAGAGCCCCCCAGAAGGACCTGGAATCTCCATTGCCACCTGGAAACCACCCCAGCACCTTCAGAGGAGAGACCAGCTCACAGCTTGGTCCCAAATCCATGGCAGACACGTGGATGATCCAGCTGAATAGGAAAATGTAGACAGCATTGATTCCCTGACAAGAGCCGGCTCTGCATTCCTGAAAAATCACATCCTGGCAATGCTGGTGCCCAGGAGGAGTTTACTGGATAAACTAGGGGCCGGCCACCTTCCAAACTGGGGTTTGGGTTTCCAGCAGAGAAACATCCAGGAGCAATCCCGGAGGGCAGGTTGGGATGTGGTTTGTCAGAAGTGGCGACACAACAGAGGGGAATTTGCACCCTATTAAGAAAATAAAACCAGACTAAACCCCAGCTCTCCATCGCTGGCCTCAGATTAAGGACAAAAGTTGCTAAATTCACTTGCACAGCCAGAATTTTGCATATCTGCAAGACAGAGGAAAGAAAAGGAATAATTTGCCTCCCCATAAACTTTTTCCAATAATTGAGATAATTTCCTGCTTCATACCAGTTCTCAGGAGTGGAAAGTCCTTCAGGCTTTCAGATCCTGAGAATTAAACCCAAGCTCAGTCCTGCTCATCCCCACACTCTGGTTTTCAGCGTACTAAAATGGAAAGGGGTTTTTTTTCTGGTAAGAAAGGATTTCTTTTCCAGTCCAACAGATGCTTCTCAGAGCATCACAAATCAGGGGCTGGGATTTGTGCCCCAGAAGCTCTCACCAGGATTTCTCCCTGCTCTTGGGGTGTTGGGGACTCTCCCCACTGTGGATGCTTTGGTGTCCCATGAGGGCTGTGCACACCAAAAGGATCCTTTTCTGCAGAGCTTTTCCAGCATCTCTCTCACCTTCCCCACTGCCTCCTGTCCCAAGGCTTGTGGCAACCTCATTATCTTCGAGACTGCTGCTCCGTTGCCAGATTTGATTTTTATTATTAGTGGGAGAATGCACTTGTAGGAACCTCGTTTCCTCCAGATCCAGGCTAAAAAAGCATCAGGAAGAGAACTTTGCCTCTATTTTTTTTTCCTTCAATAACAGCATTCCCAACCCACTCTTCCTCCTGCAACATCTCCCATGAGAGCAGGGGGAGCTGGGTTTTGCTTTAGATGCATGAGGACACCATGCCCCACTGAGCTGCTGCTCTTGGCCTGGCCAGAGCTGCCCCTGCAGGTCTTGGACCACACTTGACATTTTTGATGGAAAAATCAAAGGGATCACATCCTCCACGATAAAACCCAAGTCTTACCAGCAAAGTGGGGTGAAGGAAACCCCGATGCTTCATCTCAGCATTGCTGGCAACTTCTCCAGCCCTGCTGGAATCACGAGGGAAGTGGAGCTCTCAGTGCACAGGGGAAGTTTTAACAATTTTGGAACAAGGGAATTTTCCAGGATTTTGGGAAGTGCTGCCATAATTGCTCCTTTGTGTGCATCACTAATGCCTGCCCACAGTGCCCCTGCCCAAAAAGTGGATTTATTGCCAGGGTTCCAAGGCCCCTCCGGATTAGCGGCCACTCCAGCTCAGTGGAGGCTTTGTGGCCCCGTCTGTGCCTTGTTATGGAGAAGACAAAGCTAAGGTCTAATCTGTGAAATTTGGCCCAAACTGCAGGGCACCAAAGCCCTTGGCTCCCCTGAGTGCCAGTTCAGGAGGGGAAATGGGAGAGCCCTGAGAAGTGGCGCAGAAGGAGGGACAGCAGGAGACACCCAGAGATTGTTTGGCTCTGCCCGATAATGGAGGAATTCATGTTCTGCTGGCAAGAAACCTTTAAATCTCCAGGAGAATGTGCTGAGGGACATTGAGCATGAACATGATCCTTTGGAGGGCTAAATCCAGCTCCCAGTGTGGCAGACAGGCTGACGAGCTCACTGCAAAGCAGTTAATGGTTAATATTTAAAGTCATTATTGGTATTCAGAGTTAGCACAGAGACATTGCAACCCCTGCTTCTGCTTAGCAAACCAGCTGGGGCCAGACTGGGTGGGTACACAACAAATTCCACAGTTTCTCTTCCCCATGAGTCTGTGGGATTTGTAGGACATGCTGCCCGCGCTGGAGATGCTCTGGCAGTGCCTGTGGGCTCTCCTGTCCCCACAGGATGTCCCCAGAGCCAGCACAAACCTCTCCTCAGCACTCTGGTGCACAGGTTCAGCTCAAACTTCCCTCATCCATGGACAAGTAACCGGGATAGGGATCCAAAGGGAGGAGCCCTGCTTGTTTTGAATTGATTTCCCAAAGACAGGAGCCAAAGAAAAGCTGTAAGAACCTCCTGTCCTCCTTGGGACCACTTCAAGGTCACCCCTGGGACGGATTTCAGCTACAGGGGACACCCCAGGAATTCTCACACCTTGAGTTTCCTGGGAAGATGTGTTCAGAGGGAGCAGGATTTAAAGTACCTGAGCTCCTAAAGACAGTGGGGCAGGAAAAAAACAACTCTACGACAACAAAAAAACCTCACTTAAGTAAAAATGTCAAAACAACCCCTCTAAACACTAAACCATAAGGTTAAGTGAGATATGTTTGCTGCATCAGGATGTTTCATTGAGGAAACAGGAGAGTTTAAGTTGGATTTGTTCTGACATTTTGATAACAAACCTGGGTTTGTTGAATTTTTTTCCAGCAGAAGTTTTCTGTAGCCACATTTTTTCACTTCTGTTGAAGTCTTCGGAGGAGAGAAGGGAAGCAACCAAAGGGAAGCAATTTTTGGCCACGATTCTGGAAAAGCATTTTAAAGCCTGGTTAAATATAGATGTGCACCTATGGCACATTGGCTACCTGGGGTTGAATTTGTACTTAAAACTGAGTGTGATTTCTGAATACAGGAGCCTTCATCAATGGTTATTGCAAATTAAGGGGTTTTTTCCAGTTTCATGCCTTGCTGGGTTCCTGCTCAGTCTAGAGGCTGGATCTGGAGCCCTGTGAGGTTTGTGATCCTGGCACATCCAGGGTGACAAGAGAGAATATGGACACCCTGGGAAATCCAGCCATTTTCTCTTGTCCAGGCAAAAGGATTTTTCATCACTCTAAAAACCTCCCAAGGAAGCAGCTTCCCTGAAAAGAGGAAGACGCTAACTCTTC
Organism: Melanocharis versteri; assembly: GCA_013397845.1. NCBI lineage: Eukaryota > Metazoa > Chordata > Aves > Passeriformes > Melanocharitidae > Melanocharis > Melanocharis versteri. The sequence goes on along the minus strand of VZTG01007189.1, from coordinate 121,900 downwards.
AAAAATGCAGATCTTTTCAGGCACCTTCTCCATAAAGGTCACACTTGAAGAGAGCTGAGCCTGGAGATTTATCCCTCTGTTTACCTTTCACCACACGTGTGCGGGGCAGGATTAGCAGCTGGGAATACCTCCGCCCAAACACCAGGGGTGCGAAAATATTTGCTTTTTTGTCATGCTATTTGTCAACCTTCAGTGGGGCAGAACCATCTCAGCAAGTTCAACCACCTGAACTAAAAAACTGTGGGAGTTTTTTATCCCGAGCACGGCCCCAAGGTGTTCCCAGGTGGTTTTTAGCCCCAAACCTGAGCTGAAGTACAGAAAGGCATTGCTGGCTGGGCTGGGGTGGGCGATGCTCTGCTTCAGCAGGTTTGTACAGAAAATAGGGGCTGATTTGGAAGCTCCAGGCAGAGCTATAAAACCCCACGGCAGCCAGCTCTGCAGAGCCTGGCCCCGGGGGAAATCTCCCGGCTGCAGGCGGTGAGGAGCTGCCTGGCAGTGCTTATATCCGTATATATATTAATCCCAGCTAATGTAACTACAGATGTTCTCATTCAGAGCCCTATCTAATCCTGTTGGGCCCTTGCCATGGTGTCTCGTAGCAGGAGTTCTACGAGTTAATTACCTGCGGTGCAAAGCAGCGTTTCCTTTTATCATTGAAAAGGTTGCCTTTTCAACGCCCTCAATGTCCCTTTGTTGCTGGGCTTTAAGGACCAGTGAAGAGGAGCACCTGTCTGACCTTCCCGGCGCTGTGCATTGCTTGGCAGCCCTCCACCGTCTCTTGGCAAGGCATTCCGAATCTTTTCCGTGGGTGCTCTCCGTGCCTTTCACTCCGGCTCCCAGCTGAGGACGTGCTATTGATTTCTATAGTGCCCTGATATGAATTCAGAGTTTCTCTCTCCCCCTTTCACAGCACAGCCTCCCATCTTGTGGCTCTTCTGAGCTCTGTTGCAATCAGCCAGATGTTTCATTGACTCCTAGATCTTTTCCTGGAGTGGATGCAGTTAATTGGGACCCTTCAGCATGGATGAGCCATCCTGTTCCCTCCTTCCAATTATGCCTCCTTCTGCACTCCGGATTTTGGCTGCTCTCCTCTCATCCATTCGGCCACTTTGGGTCTGTCTCGCAGAGAGCAACGTGGTCTCCTCACATCTGGAGCAGCCAGGCTCAAGGTGCTCACCAGGAAGAGCTCTCAGCTGCCTGCTTTCCAGGCCATGGTTATTTTATAGGAAAGATCAGCTTCTGGGAGCAGAGGCACCCCCAGTGCTGCCCTCATTCCTTGTTAAAGCCTCTCCACACATTCCTGCTTCTTGTTTTCTCCTCCTTTTGTTTTCAAATGAAAAATAATTTCATTTTTCACTAGGAATTCCTGGTCATCTCTGCCACACACACTCGGCGAATATCTTTCTTAAAGATTTTCTCAAAAGAACTAAATCCTGAGAGTTATTTCCCTTCCCCCGATGCTCTGTGGGCTGGCAGACTGCAGACACTCCTTTTTCTTGCTCCAGCATCATCCCCGTTTTCTTCCCCCCCATCTCACCCTCTATGGGGTGATCCTTTCAAGCAAGGCATGAGGAAAAACCTCGTGTTATCCCCCTTATTATCTGCAGGGATGTCCCAGACACTCTCCTTTCCTGATCACAGAGGTTCCCTCAGCTCTGGTGCCTCGAGGGCTCTGCTCAGTGCAGGGCACTGCTGAATTTCTGCACCTCGGTGGGTGATGAACGAATCCACAAGTCCTTGCACCCAGGGAAGTTCAGGGATGAAAGCCTGAGAAGTTGAGGAATGCAGACCTGTTCTGTGGGTCCCAAGGTGCCCATCGGAAGGGCAGTCGCGATGCCAAAGGGGCGTTTGCACCGATCAACGCCCCGCTGGTATCCTGGTGCAGACTTCCCTCAATTTGGGGTTACAACCCAAAGGAATTTGAACTGAATTGGGAAAATCAGCATCAAGCACCAGCAGCCCGGCCCTCTATGGCTGGGGAAGGAGAAGAGCCTGTAATTGCTGGCTGCAAGTGTTTGCACTGGCCGAGGAACTGTAAATTACCTTTAATTGCTCCTAATTGCTGGCGCTGGTTCATTTTCTCGAGGACAGGGACAGCAAATCCACATCTGCAGACACTGCCGAGGGCACCTCCTGCCTCCCCGCGCCGGGAGCGCTGAGCCGCTGCTGATTCCCAGAGTTTTGGGAAGACAGACAAAGCAGAATGGGCTCGGGCACGGAGGAGCCCGAGCGCTGCTGCCGGGGGTCCCTGTGCCCCAGAGGGACGCTGGGGACAGGTGACACAAAGCCCGTCCCTGCACCCAGAGAGGACTTTCCCCACGGTGCGGCAGAGCGAGCTGGCAGAGATCGGCCGGGATCTCATCCCGGAGAAATCCTGGCCCCCAGGCCGGTGAGTCCCGGACCCTCCGCCACTCGTGCCTTCTGCAAGCTTGGGCACATCCCACATGGGGACACGAGAGCCCTCAGAGGAGCCGGGGGAGACAGGAGACAACCTCAGACAGATATGGCTGTAAAAATAACCCGGCAGCTCTGGCCGAGCTGCGCCGAGCCATTACCTCATGGGGGAAGGAAGCAGCAGCATCGCGATTTATTTATTTATGTGCCGTCCAAAGAGCGCTCTGTGCTCTCAGCCCGGCCTCCAAGAGCCTGAGTCTGGGAATCTTACTCATCGCCAGGGCTTTTTTTCCCTCTTCACCCTCTCTCGTCCGAGCGGTCCCACTGAAACGAGGGCGATCCGCTCACAGGGGGGGATTCCTCACAGGATGGGCTCTGCGGGAGATGCCTGCAAGCAGCCCCGGAGGGGACGTCTGAAACATGAGGCGTGTTCGTCCCCATCCTCCTGCCCTTTGCCACTTCTTGGGTAACCCTTCCCTGATTTGCTTATTTTTGTATTAACTCCTACCTCTCTGCTCTTCTTTAGCTCTTTTCTCTCCCGTTCCTCCTTCAGGCTTTTGGTTAATGCGTTTTTATTTCCTCTCCCCCAGCATTACCTGAGGCATCCCTTGGGGCTGCAGCGTGAAGGTTTTCCCACCTAAACATCCCTCTGCTCATCACTAGCCACGCTGATTTCACGTTAAAACTTTTCCAATCTAAATTAGCTTTAGAAAAGCAAATTTCTGCTGTGGGCAGGTTTACAAGCAGCCATTTCCCGAGGGGAGCTCAGGGCAGGGGGAGAGAGGGACTTTTAATCAAAAACCCCAAACCAGAAGTGTTAGGAAGAGAGGAGAAAAGGAGTAAAAGCTTTGTCGGTTTCTTGAGGGGTTTTTTTCCCTCTCATGTGAAAAACCATCGGGTTTTGGCAAGGTTCCGTGTCTTCCCACCCAGGACTGGTGGGGTCAGGGCTGGTGGCAGTTTGCTGGAGCTCTGGGATATCCCGTGCAGGGAGAAGTTGCACATCCCAGTGCTGGGGTGCTCCAGGCACCATCCAAACCCTGCTGGGTGGGGATCACCTGGGAGCTGCTGCCCAGTAAGGGTCATACTGGGGGCTGCTGCTGCAGGGAGCAGGATCGTGCTGGGGTGGCTTGGAGGGAACCTCTAGCCAAACACCAAAACTTGGAAACCCAAAATCAATGTGGGATGCAGTCTGCTGTCTCCAAATGAGNGGAGGTGCAAGACAAACCCAGAAGCATTGCAGGGTCCAGGAAAAGCCCTCATGGGAGTGATGTGCCCAGTTTGGGGGGCTTGGGGGGTTTGAAGCCACTGGTGCCCATGGGGACACTTGCCCTGGCCCTGACCCCCAGCCCAACCTCCTCCAGGGCCCAGGCAGTGGGACAGGTTTCCCCCAGCCCCTCTTTCTGGCAGGCAGCTCCCCTGAGGGGCAGGAGGAGAGCGGGATCAGTGTTCCCCAGGGAGGGATTTGGCTGGCTCCTTCCCGAGGATGCTGCAGAAGAAAAGGAAAGCTTTCCTGCTTGCCTGCCTCTGCCTGCCACTGCACAGCAGGGGCAGACCACAGTCTGGCACGGCGCTTGCAGCTCTTAGAAATCAGGGCTGTTAACAAATGTGCGAGGCCATAATCCTTTTGGAGCAGTGATGATAACAAGCCCTGATGCTTTTTTTTTTTTCTTTTTCTTTTTTTTTTTTTTTTTTTTTGGCTTTTCTTCTTTTTTGCCTTTTTTCAAAATTTTTTTCCCCCCAAACAGCTGCGCCGGTAAAGTCCCACTGTGGGAAATGAGATGGTGAATGTTTTCAAGTGCAGTATTTACATCCCCTGCCAAACCCTTCACATCTGCCCAGCTCTGCCGTCAAGGCTCCATCCATCTGGCCGGGAACAGCAGGTCCTCCAGCCTGCCTGCATCCCACAAGGGCATTTCCTTCCTGTGCCCGCGGTGCCAGCTGCCAGGGATGCTGCTCAGTGGGAAGGGCTCGAGCGAGAGCTCTGAAAGGACTGGTTTGATTTTTCTTGGAGTGCACGTGAAATGAATTCCCAAGCTCTCTGCAAGCAAGTGCTTCCTGCCTGAGCTCGGCGTGCTGAGGGGTGGTGGAACCCTGCTGGGTTTGTACCCCTGTACCAGCCCTGCCGCAGCTCCCGGGAGCCCGGGCAGTTTGGAGCTGCTGGGTGGGCGCAGTGGGGGCTGCTCCCCTCCTCTAAATCCTGTAAACTCCTGATCTCAGCACCCATGGAGTGAGGAGTTGTGTCCGTGGGATCCATCCCAACGCTGCCTCCCAGGATCGGACATCTTGGCTGCACTTCCATCTCCGCCATGGGGCTGTGACAGGGCCACCCCCTCTCCAGCGCTGTCCCCTCCGTGCCCAAGCGCTGTCCCCCACCCCCTGTGCCATATGCCAGCTCAGTTTCAGGTCATTTGAGAGGCTTTGCCGGAGGTGCAGGGCCAGCGGCAGAGAAGGTGCAGCCGTGCCGTGCCGTGCCGGGGGAGCTGCCCCGCTCCCCGCCGCTGCCACACCGCCGCCTGTGCCCGCTGTGCCCTGCCCTGACCCCGCTGTGCCCTGCCCTGACCCCGCTGCCGTGTGTTCCCCCCGCAGAGTGCGACTGTCACCCCGTGGGTGCCGCCGGCCAGACCTGCAACCAGACCACGGGCCAGTGTCCCTGCAAGGACGGTGTCACCGGCATCACCTGCAACCGCTGCGCCAAGGGCTACCAGCAGAGCCGCTCCCCCATTGCCCCCTGCATAAGTAGGTGGATCTTCTTTCCGTGTCTGTAGAGTAGAGATTTTAACCCTTAAAAACCTGCCGGAGCCGCTGCTGAAGCTGAGGGGCTGCTGAACCCCACCAGCGCTCGGGCAGCAGAGTTGCCTGGGGACCCCTGCCCTCCACACTGCCCAAACATGGTCCCAAATCCAGCACCAGCTTCCAGCAGCTCACCTGCCTTGTTGGGTGGGTTCTGTGAGTGCATCTACAGCCCACTTTGCTGGGAATTTAATTTTGCCTCATGGAACAGAGGTACCCCAAGAGCACATTTATTTAGGGGTGCTACATCAGGGCTGGATGCTAAGGCAGATCGCTACAAACGGGTTTTTCTCTCCAAAATCAGGCTGTGCTGCACTGGCACAGAGCTCATCAGAGGAGCTGCTTCTTTGATGGAGTTGCCATCACAGCTGAGAACCTGGATTTCTGAAGGAGCTCTTGCACTCACTCAGCCCTCCCAGAAACACGGGTGGTTTTATCATTGGCTTCCCTGGGTTTGTTTTTCAATCTGCCTTCCCAAGGCTGCTCTTACTCTCTGCTCTTGAAACAACAGCAGAAGCACCAGGTACAGCTCCCAAAATGCCTCCATTGCAGCATCTGCTCTGCAAACACCTGGATCCCCCTCAGCCCCTGCTGAACTCTCACTGCCTGGGAAGTTGGGGTTTAGCCCTGTGCCCCTCTCTGCTGCCTGTTGGATTTGCTGCTGTTGGATTTTTCAGTGGCTCATGCACCTTGTGGGACATCTCCACCTGCCCTAACAAAACAAAGCATCAAAATTAGTGTGCCTGGGACGGGACGGGATGGGATGAACTGCTCCCCTACAAGGTGATTCCCTGCTGCCAAAAGGAGAAAAAGGCCCAGCAAGAAAAGTGAAGGTTGAAAGAATCAAGCCTTTGTTGGGGACCCACATTCTGCTCCCATACTGTTCCCCCCTCTCAGCATTGCCATTGCCAAATTCTGGGGCAGAGACCCTTTCTCCATGTTCTCCTACTGAAGAAAACATACATTCCAGGGTGGTTTGGGATCACTTGAGATTCATTTTTCCCCATGACACAATGGGACAGCAAGAGCCCAAAGCAGATGCTTGTTGTCCCCAAGATCTCCAGCCATGGCTCCAGTCTGCTCTGCAGCAAGTGTGCACAAAGGTTTATCATTAATCATTCCCCAGGGCCAGGGGAAATCAGAGCATAAATTGTTCCTTGCATCAGCTCCCTCGGGATTCATGGCACTAAATAAAGACAGACCTAGGATTTCAACATTGCCCATCCAGGGTTTGGGGCTGGGCACAGTCACTCTCTGATTTACCATTGCTTGTAATTCCCTCGTACCAGAGACCTGTAGCCATGAAAAGAACACTTTGGGGGAAGGAGCGAGACCCCCATGGGGTCTGTGTCAGGCCAGGCATAAGCATCCCCCCAGCTCCAGCTTTGGGATGGCTGTGCTGGCTCTCAGTGCTGCCTGGCCATGCACCGTGTCTTGTGCTGTGTTTAACTGCGTGAAGGTGAGTGACCCCAGAAATCGCCTGATGTTGATCAGGCTGCACCACTACGAGCTGCTGTTACACACCCCAGCAAACCCTGCCTTTGTGGCCATACATTTTTCCAAGAACATAGGCAGAAAGAGGCAGATGCCCACTCCCAGCTCATGCTTAAATTCCACTTTCAAACAGGACTGGTGGGGTGTTCCCCCACCAGGATTCCTAGGAATGCACAGAAATGGCAGCACCGTGCCCTAAATGCAGGAAGGACATCCATGGTGAGAGCTGGGAAAGGAGAGCATCCTGCAAAGCTGGGACCACACAACTCCCTCCATCCACAGTCCATCCTTTCAACAAACACAGCCAGGCTTGGGAATGAATATCCAGAGCATGATATGGTTTCAGCTCTGCAAAGCTGGCCCCAAATCAGAACCAGGGACCAGGGAATTGGCACCAGATGTGTTTGTGTTTCCTTAAAATGTGGGAGGCATCCCTTGCATCCCAGCAGAGCTGCAGTGCTGTACCTGCAACCTTCCTCTCACCAGGGGAGTGCCAGCACTGCCTCTGACACGGGTGACAGCAGCTGGAGGGGACACCCCAGAAACAGGCAGTGACAGCAGCCCACAGGGGCTGGGCACAGTGCAGCACGCAGCCACAAACCAAAATTTTTTGTTAAAAAACCCTTTTGCAACTCCCTCGAGGGATGCCTGGTTGCCCAGTTCCTCGTGTACTGGTTTGGGGGCTCTTGCTGGGCGACGTAGCTGGGAACCCTCCTTGCTGGCAGACATGGCTGGGAAGGGAACCCGCAGCGTGTGCAGGGACCAGGCTCTTCGGGGTTTGGAATAACTCCTCCTCCTTTTCTCTCCTCTCTGTTCCCGTGTGCCCCTGGCTGTCCCGCAGAGATCCCGGCTGCTCCGCCCACCACGGCCGCCAGCAGCGCGGAGGAGCCCGCAGGTACGTTCTGTTCCTTTGGAGCATCTCGGTGCTAAATGTCTCTTCAGCAACCACTTCCCTCGAGATAAATTGCACTAAATGCATAAATCCTGTTGTTTGTACCGGGACAAGTGGTTTCCTTTCATGCCCAAACGTGCTGGAAACACGTGTGCAGCATCCTGAGAGATTGGTGTTCCTCGGAGCACCCGGGAGGCCAGGGAAGGTGCAGGAGATTTTCCTGCTCAGTCTGTGAGCACAGGGGGTTCCCCAGTGTTGTATCCAAGTGGAACTGCACCTGCCTCTGCCATGTCACCGAGGGACTCCCCTGTCCCCAGTTCCCTCCTGTCGGATGGCTCTGACCAGGGGATGACAGCAGGAGCCAGAGGGTCCCAGGAGAGGCTGACTTGTCCTGTCCTGCTGCCTGGATAAAGCGGTGCTGCCGCTCGCCCGAACCCCCCTCGGGGGTCGCCTCGTTCTGCCGGGCGGGCAGAGCAGCGCGTTCTTCCCGCCGCCGCTCCGGGCTCGGCTGGCTCAGTTCCAGAGCGGGAGAGCCCTCGGGATCGCACCCAGGGTCCGAGAAGCTCTCCGGTGTTACAGGCGCTGGAGAGAAAGGAGAGGCGGAGGGACTCTTCGATGTTACAGCAGGGGTTTATTTCCCCCGCACGGGAGCGAGGAGCGGGGGGGAACCGAAGAGCCTCGAGCGGGGTGTTACAGAGTATCTTATACCGGGGCAGAGGGGCGGGGGATACCCGGGAACACACCAACTGGGGTACAGCACGCAGGCAGACTGACAGCACATGAACCAGTAACAGCAGCAGGGCGAGGAGAGGGGCAGCAAGGAGCCAATGAGGAACTCTGCGGCAGAGAAGGTTCCGGTACACAATGCAGTGTGAGAAAAGCCAGCTAGGCTGCAGGGACTAACATAATTCAAATAGGTAGGGAAAGTGATCTTTGAATCACCGCAACACCTGGAGGTTCCCGGGGTATTTGAGCTGCAGCTGTGAAGGACACGAGGTGTAAAAGCTGTTTACTTTTGTCTCAGCCGTGCAGGAGGGTTCACAAATTAAGGAGTTTGTACTAAAAGTGATAGATGTCACCTTGGATTGATCCCTGAGCCAAGTGCTGTGGCAGGGATTGTCACCCAGGAGCTGCTCAGGAGCAGTCCCAAGGTGGGAAACCCAGGGAGCAGAGGGACGTCTTCAGTCTCCAGTGTCTCAGGAAGGTTGGTCCCAGGGGTTTCTGTGGGACTGATTTAAGGGACAAGTTCTACCCCATGTAAATGCAACAGCAGCACCTCTGCACCCCTGCCATGGGAGAGGGGCTGTTTAGGGATCTAAAGCCCAGCTGTTTGCATAAAGCCAATAACCGAGAACATCCCAGCAGGGTCAGAGCCCTCCCTCAGCTGAGGAGCCCTGGCTGGAGGCTGAGAGAGGGTTATCTATGGTCTGGGAGTGATGAGAAATGCCTGGACAGTGTCTCATGGATCCCTGTGTCCCTGGAGGGCCCAAAGGGGTGAGCAGGGACCAATCCGTCCCACCAGGAGCCTCCTGTGCCACCTCCCAGTGAAAGCCTAGCGAAGGTTGAGCCAAGCTGAGCAATCCAACGGGCCCGGCATCCCATCATAATTCTTCTCACTGAGATTTTATTGGAGTTTTTAAGCACTGTTTTGTCCAAGGAGCTTGAACCTGCTGTATTTCATCCCTTTTCCTCAACAGAGAGCATCCAGTGGTGCTGTGTCTTGGCATCCCTCAGCTCCCACCTCCACCCTGCTGAAATCTGTGGAGTTTTTTTGACAAATCCCTAAATCAGAGTGTCTGCAAGCCAGAGCTCCCATGCTATGGGAGAAAAGAGATTTGGAAATCAGATGGAAAAAGCAATTAGTGGGAGACTTTGAGTGCAGCCAGTTGTGGGAGAGGTGCTCCTTGACTTCCTGTGCTCGTGGCCACGTGGGACAGAAAGCAGCCAGGAGCTGAGGGAGCCTCACTCCAACCTGAGCCACTGCAAAGGACCACAGGCCAAAGCTGGCCTTGGGATGAGGGGTGGGACAATGTCAGCTCTGGTGTGGGGGGTCCTGCCTGGCTCTGCTTAACTCTCAGGGGTCCCAATCAGTTTGGAAAAACAGTCCAAAACTGGATTGTTTAGATGAAATGCATCCATGCTCTCCCATGCCGGGAGATTGGAGGATGAAGAGGGCCTGCTCCTCATTTTTGCTGCCAGGCAAGAGGAGCTTTTCTGGTTCTTTTTTGGTCCCTCTCAAACAGAAGAGACCACAGTGAAAGGGCAAACAAAAATAGCAGTGGGGGGTGAAGGTTTACAAACCTGCCAGTCAGTCCTTGTCTTATCTGAATCAAATCCAGATTTTCTTGGGAATGATTATCTGAGGTGGATGATTTCAGCCAGTGGTCTTAAATAAAACCAGGTGATTAGATTGATGCAGTTCCCTGTGGTTTTCCCTTGGAAATCAACCTCTGCAGTTTCAAAACCAGATCTGGCCCTTCCAAATGTAATTTTGGGCCTTTTTGTTTCTGGCTGGTGAGGAAGAGGCTGGGTGTAAATTCAGGAAAGGGAGAAGCCATCTCTGAGGGATCCCTGGGCTCCCCAGGGGGCACAGACCCAGAGCAGCTTTGGCAGCAGATTGCAGCTTTTCCAGAGGGCAGAGGAGACCCAGTGCAGAGATGGCTGCATGCTGTGGTATCCAAATTTCAGCCAGAATCCTCCAAGAACCAGGAAGGAGGAAAACTCATCTCCCTGATGAGCTGGAACTCCTGTTTCAGCATCATTTGCAGGTAACCAGAGTATTCCTGCCCTATAAAAGGATTGTTTTTCCTTTGTCTGAATGTCAAAAGCTTTGATTTTTGCATGTCCATGCCTAGATTGAGGTGATGCAAGGCCACCCTGCAAGAGTTTTGTGTTCCCAGGTAAATTCTGTCTCTCCTGGGACAATGCCAGGGTGAGCAGCAGGAATGAGGTCCTCTGCCCTCAGTAGAAGGACAAAATGCAGATTTCAGGGGATGACCACAGGCTCATAGCCCATGTCTATGGATAGACAAGGAGGAAAAAGGGGTCCCTTGGGTGTGCTGCCCCCAGCACCTGCGTCACCCCAGGGAAACCTCACCAGGCACAAAGCGAACGTGGATTAAATCCCCTCTCCCACTGCAGGTCCAAGGCTTGGACAGCTGAGACACCTCATTTCCAGCCTCCCAGCCCGCCCGTACCTGGGCATCCCCATGGGAACGTGGCCTTTTTGGCTCAGCAGCTTCACTCCCCAGCAGAGCCCGAGGACCACTGTCCTCAGCTCACGGCCACATAAACAGTGTGACCATCACTGCAGCAACAGCTCCAAGGGAAAAGTGACAGTAGGAAAGGATTAAATATCCCACAGCTCCTTCCCATGAGCTGCAGCAGCTGGAAACAAGGAGTCACCCCGCTGTGAGCCGCCAGCTGCCTCCACAACATCTGCGAGGGTGCCAGAATGGCTTGGAAATGACAGTGTGGGGACAGGAGCACAGGAGCCAGCCCGAGCTTTCCTTCAGATTTGAAGCAGGGACCTGTCCCAGCCATCTCCCAGCACTGATATTCCCTGAACAGGAGTGTGTGCATGGGATCAGCAGTGCTGGAGGTGGGAACAGGGCTCAGCCTCCTCCTCGAAAGGCTCCTGGCTGGGGGAGCTGCCAGGCTGGGCCACAGCCGGCTCTTCTTGGTGAGGATCCTCCCAAATCCAGGGATGGGGGGAAATTGCACTGGTAGGGAGAAAAGCCCTTGGCTCTGAGGAAGTGTCAGCCCTGTGGAGAGCCAGGAGCATCCCACAGCCTGGGAACAAAGCACTGCCCAGCTCCCTGCGGTGCAGTCGGGAGGGGAAATCGTCATTTCATTCACCCTGGGGTAAATCTGGGCTCAGCCTGGGGGTCTCCAGCTTTGTACCCATCCAAAGGAGGAATTCATTCAGCCCTGCCTGGGCATTCTCTGGCTTGTCCCAGCTGTAAGCGAGGTGATGGATTGACTGCATGATTGACTGATTGATCAGCAGCATCCAGCTCCCTCTGAAAGGTTTCTCATGGTGATCCCCAGTGAATGGCTGGGAGCAAAATAGGGGAGAGTGGCTTCCCGTGAGGGAGCTCCTGGTCACATCAAAATAGCTCAGAAAGTCTGGGGGGAAAAACCTAAAACAACCTCCCCTAAAACTGCTGGAATGCAGATAAGCTTAATGCACAACTGCACTGTGCTCTTATCAGCCCAGTGCAGGGTTTCCTGCAGCCCCACATCCATTCATTCCTCCATCCCTGCATCCCTCCACCGCCAAATCCCTTCACTCCTTCAATCCCACATCCCTGCACCCGATTCCCTCCATCCCCAAACCCCTCCATTCTTCCATACCCGTATTCTTCCATCCCTGCAACCCTTCATCCCCACATCCCACCATAGCCAAGCATTGAGCTTCAGAGCCAGGACTGACAAGCTCTCTCTTCCCATCCTGGGACATTTCCAGAGGCTGACTCCCACTTTTGCCCCAGCACTAGCTCCCTGTTTCTGCATCTCCCCTCAAACAGAAAGTGTGATTTTCCCACTCGGCTGGGAGCTGCTCTCAGGCAGGAATTTATGGGGTGCTCGGCTCCCGAGGACAGATGTTTTCCTAGGAATGTATTTCATGGTGTTGGCAGTGGCTCTTGGCAGGGCACCCCTGGATCTGCACCCCATGTCCCCAATGTGTCCTGGGGCTCAACACTGGAATAAATCCTGTGGGAAGAGGTAGGAAACGTGCAGCCAGCCCTGGCTGCTCCCAGGAGAGGGGTCAGGAGAGGCAGAGGTGGGGTGAAAGAGCTGTAAAACTCCGTATTGGTGTGGAGATTTCCAGTGAGGTGTTTTCCAGAGCAGTGTTTGCTTTCCAGTGCAGCGTTTGTTTTCCAGTGCAGGGTTTTCCCGTGGGTGTCTGGCACAGCTGGACTGTCCCCACTGTGACACCAGCAGCCATAGCCTGCCTCCTGCTCCCTTTGGGCCCGGGAAAATTGGGATGCTGCTGCTGATGCCACAGCTGCTGCGGACACGCCTGTCCTGAAACACCAACAATCCCTCAGGCCATTCATCCCCATTCCCAAACTGGCACCAGGCAGCTCCAAAGCAGGGAGCGAACTCCCCCCGAGCTGCAGCGGGGCTGGGGTTGTGTCGGGGTGGTTCCCCCTCTGAGCATGACCAGAGCTCCCAGGGATGGACCAAAGGCACAAAGGCACCCAAATCGTGCCCGGACCCAGCTGCCGGGATGCTGCTGGGCCGCAGCTGGGACTGGAGTGGTCGAGCACAAGGGGCCTGCCAAGGACATTCCCGTGATGTGGTGGGGACAGCCTGGTCACATCCTGGAGGTGCTGGGGTCCTGCAGGAGCACTGGGGCTGGTGGCCCCCAGGCCACGCTGGGGCTGCGGAGGTGGGAAGGGGCTGCGGGCTCCCGGGAATCCCTCGCTGCCGCTTTCCAGCCGCTCCAGGCGAGAGGCTTTAATCTAATTACATGCTTTATTTGCGCCAATTTGTTTTTCAATCAATCTTGCTCAGCCAGAAGAAAGGAGGCTACTGTGGGCTCATTTGCACCTTCTTGTTCCAAGGGAGAGGTTAATGGCCGTTATCCGCTGGGATCTGTGCTCCCGGCTCTCCCTCGGCGGCGCTGCCCGGCCGGGAGCTCCGGGAATCTTCCCCGCAGCACAGGCAGCAAGTTCCCGGTGCGGGCACGGAGCAGCCGGGGATCTTTGGGACACGCTGATTGTGAGGAGCCGCTGCAGGCAGGGCTCAGGATGCTCCGGACAGGGGCTCCCGAGGAGCCGTGGCGTCCTGCAGGAAAGGTTTTGTGTATCCATTGCTAGGGCTTGCAGTGGGGTCCCAAGGGGAAGGTTTGGGTCTGCAGAGCACCAAAACAAACAAACGAAAAAGAGTGGAAATTACTCCTCCCGCTTTTCCTGCCCTGCCGGGGAGTGGCACAGCTCAGTGCCATGGTGGCTGTGCCCGGCACAGGGCACGGCTGGCCTCGGTGCCCCCACACTCCTGTGCTGGTGCCAAGGGCTCCTCAGCCCGCTTGGGAGACCAGAAGATGCTCTGGGGCCCAGCAGGTGCCTCTGCCTTGACAGACTGGCCATAGACCCACCTCAGCTGGTGGGACAAATCCCTGCCAGCTCCTGGGGACTGCTGCTCCCAGCTGGGAGGTGACCAAGGACAGACCACAGTCACCTGGTTAAATACAACCCAGTGCCAGAGGCTTGCTGTGCACCAGGGCTTGGCACAGACCCTCTAGGGGCAGATCCAGGCCCCTTGAATCGCTGTCCACAGGCTGAGACTGCTTCAGACCTGGGGACCATCCTGTAGATAACACAACAAGCAGGGCTGGAGCAGCTCATCCCGGGTCCAAGGCCTGGAAGGGATGTGCCTCCCTATTCCAGCTCCTGGCCATGCTGGAGGGACGGCCAAGGCCACCCTGCTGGGAGCACCGCCTGTCCTGCAGCTGGCCAGGGATGAAGGGCACTAATTTGCACGTGATAATTGCAAAGGGTATCTTGCAGGACAGCTGGGTCATGGCCAGGTGAGAGGAGAAGAGCCATTTAGTGATAACAGACCCAGTTTAGTGATAACAGACCCAATTAGTGATAACAGCCCCCTGTCCACTCAGTGGCCGGAGGAGGGTGCAGCAAAGCATAGGAGAAGTGATCCCACTGCTGAAATTAATAACCTGGGAAGGATTCTCTGCCTTAGCTTTGCTATTTTATTAAAGCTTCTTAATGTTAAAACAGCCAGCTCTGAGACAAAGACTCCCGGTGGAGTCCAGCCCAAATTAAATTACAGCAATGATCCCTCACAGTCACCGTATGCTCTGTGAGCCAGACACTGCAGTCCCTGTGCTTGTCCCACAGGGATGATCCCATCCATGCTCCTTGGGAAAGGAGAGGGCTACTCCAGAGCATCCCCTCCCTCAGGACGTGTGGTCAGCACAGGCCCAGAGCCAGCAGCCTGGAGCAGGCAGAGCTGGAGCTCTCCAAATGACTCTAACAGTCGTTCCCTGGGACTGATGGAGGAGATGGTAAAATAATTCTTTGGGATGGAAGCAAGGGGCAGCTTCAGTGCTGTGGGAAGTGAACCAGGAGTTCATGGTCATATGGGGGAATCTCCAGAGGTCTAAGGGCCGAAGGCATCCCTGCCATAAGTGCTAGAGGGCCATCCTCTCCTGTCCCAGTGCTGGGCACTGCTGGATTGCATTTTGTCCTGCGTCTCTTGGGAATGTGGCTCCCAACTGCCTTTGGGATGCTCTGGGATAGCTCACAGGAATGTTTCCATGCCCAATGGAGCACACTGAGCACGTGAGCCCACACTCAACCCCAGAGCAGACACACGATGTTGCTGCCCCTGCCCTCCCCAAGGGCTGCCTCCCCCCATGCACCTCCCTTTTGCTCCATGTGCTTTTCCTCCAGGCCCCAGCCACAAGCTGAGGATGTGGTGTTGCTGCCTGTAAAAGGGGCTGGAAATTTCTTTCCACAGTCTGAACAGCCTGGAGGAGCTCTCAGTCCTGAGGGGGTGGGGCAGCAGGAAGCTCTGCAGAGCCATGGAGCAGCTGTACATGATGTCCTGCACATGCCACAGGACTGCAGCAGTTCTTGGGAGCACCTGGAAGAGTTTTGTGGTTGTTGGATGGGCTCAGGGAGTCAGCCCAGGGCTGTGGTTGAGAGCAGGGGGGGTCTGGGCACAGACACAGCTGAGAGCTGGGATTCCCCAGCTCCTGGTGGAGGGAGGGATCGCTCAGGTCCAGCTTCGAAAAATACCCAAAAATGCACCTTTCTCCCCCTGGGCACTCATGGGAGTTCTACAGCATTGAAATACAACTCCCATCCCTCAGGTGGGGGCAGACCCTACCGCTGCAGGGGCTGTTGGAAAGCCAGGAGTTGCCGCAATGTGCAGGCTTAGGGGATGCCTGTGGAGAAGTTTAACTGGGATTTGTCCAGAGCCAGTGGAGACCTGGAAGCTGCCATGTCCCCCACAGTCACTGCTGCTCATTCCCGTCGGGAGGGGCAGCTCATGCACAGAGGATTTGTGACCAGTGACACTGGGGAGGGAGAGAGAAGGGCAGGAATCTGAAAGCTGTTCACCACCAGCCTCCCCTTGCATTACAGCAAATCAAACCAGCCCCAGTGATCTGCAATGACCCACTCCGGGGGTGTCTGGGACCCCAGGCAGACCCCAATCCCATTTTCTCAGTCCTGCTCTCTCTGGTGAAGGAATCACAGATTTGGGACCTGATATTTGGAGCTGCACCTTCATTTAGTGGCTCAGTCTGGTTGCGTATCCTCCCCAGTGACAACAGGAGATGGGGGCACCCAGACCCCATCCCCAGAGCCCCCGGAGAGCATAACCCCCTGGGAGGGAAGGCAGGAAAATGCCCCTCATCCCCAAGTGCTGAGGTCAGGCTGTCAGGGCTGGGGCTCCCCTCCTAAGCCACAACACCTCCACTTTGGATTGCAGCCCACAAAGGCATTTAGGGCCCTACCTGGGGGAAATCAATAGGAATTTAGCTGCATAAATTGGGATTAGAAATCTGAATCCCCTTGGGGATCTAAGCCTTATATCTGCATTTCCAGTTAGGTACCCAGGCCAAGAAATGTGGCTTTAATCGCTCTATCATGTCAGAATCAAGGGGCCTTTAATTTCCGTTCCTGACATGTGGCTTTTGCAGCAGCTCAAAGCTGATTTTGGAACTGCAAGCGCAGCAAGAGGCGCCTGGTGCAGGGTCTTCCCTGCAACAACACTCAGCACCCCCAGCTCTGCTGCCAGCACCTCCTTCCTGCCCAGCCCTGGGAGCATCAGCACCCCGGGAAGAGCGGGATTCATTAACAAATCATGGGAGCACCACTCAGCACCCCACAGCTCTCAGCCTCATCACAGCAACCCCAGACAACCCCTCAAACCAAAGATGTTTAAACAGAAAAAAATTCAACTTTCTACAAAAAAAAAAAAAAAAAAAAAAAAAGAAATTAAGCAAAACAAAGAAGGTGTTTAGCTGTGAAAAGTCTCTGCCCAGCCAGAGAATTAGTTCTATCAAGGGGATGGGCTGAGCTGCAAAGCTGCTGAGGGCTGTGCTGACACGTTTTACTGAGCTGCGAGCGACACAAACCAGCCGCCTGCCACCTGCTCCCTCTGTGAACCAGTAGCTCCAGCGGCCTCTTCCCGATCCCGTCCCGCTCTGTTTATCCATGAAACGCGGAGGGTTTGTCCTTTCCCTGAGCCCGGGGGCTGCCGGCCGCAGGGACCCAACAGGAGGAGCAGGATGTCCCTGCGTCAGGATGCGGGGCTGACAAAAAAAAGCACCAAGGGCTGGGTGTGCTTTGGGCTTGTGGCTCTGAAACAGGGATTTGCACCGGAATATTTGTGCAGCTGAGCAAACTCGGGGAGGAAACGGCCAGGAGCAGGGGGCTTGGATGCCACCATGGGTTTGTCCTTCACCGTGGGGCTGTAGCCAGGAGGTCTGGGTGCTTCAGAAGGGTGGCTGGGTTGGACAAAGGCTGCCAGGGGCTTAGGGAGGTCTCAGGTGTGTTGAGAGCAGCTGAGCCCTGCCAGGGCCAGAAGGACAGGCAGGACAGCAGCAGGGTGAGCCCCAAGCCTTGCTCTGCCCCCCGTGTGCAGGGGGCACTTGTGCAGCACGGTGGGACAGGGAGCTGGTGCTGAGCCCATCCTGGTGCCCCCTACGTCACTCCTGCAGGACCTGCTGGACAGGAGCTGGACACTGACCCCCCCATGCTGCAGGAACCAGGTTGCTCCCCAGCCCAAAGGGGCTTAGTCAGGCAGCTCTGTTAATTCTCAGCCTGGGTTTTGGCTGGGCTCTGGCATCACCTTCCGTGGGCAGGTTATCCCAGGCGGATCCTCTGCAGCCTCATGGAGAGGGGTCAGAGGGGGCTGCAGGACAAGGAGCCTCTGGCACAGCCAGGCAGCACAAGTTTTGGGACTCCAGAGGTTTGTCACATAAACATTTGGGGACAAACTCTGCAAGAGTCTCACATCATTTGTGCCTCCTGTGCACACCCAGGAGTCACTGAGACAGTTCCACATCTACCCTCTCCTGCCCTCTCTGCTGGCTGTTCCTTCCTCCCATCCCTTCCCCAGCTCCACCATCGCTTTCCAGCGGGAGCAGCAGCTCAGCAAAGCTTCCCCAGAGCTCAGACTGCTGAAGAGTCACTCGGTGAGGAGATCAGGGTCTGTCCCTGGCAGCACTGACAGAACATCCCCTCTGTGCACTGTCCCGAAGGCAGAGGGACCTTGCAGCACCACCCCACACACACAGAGCTCAATGCCTGGCTCAGAGAAATCCCATTTGCCCTCCCAAAGAGGCTCCAGGGGATCTCCAAGTCACCCAGGAGGCAGAAGAGCTCTCCACAAGGGAGACAAAGGAAATGAACCAGAGCAAATCCCCCACCCACAGAAACCAGCAATGGCATCTGGTGATTCCCAGTGATTTACACCAGCTGGCTCTGGCCAGGCCGGTTCAATGCAAACCGACTGAGGCTCTGGCATAGCCCGTGGAGCTGGAGAACGAGGAAGAGAAGGACAGGGCAGGACAGGGTTGTGTTTAGGCAAAGCAGGGTCAGCCCTGGCTGGAGCTGGGTGTCTTGAGTCCCAGGTTTTCACCCTGGGAGAAGCAGAGGCTGTGGGTGCTGTGGGCATGGGGTGCTGTCCTGCAGGCTGTGAGGGGCAGCTGAGGGCTGTCCCATCACTCCACGGCCTCCCAGGCTGGCAAAGAGCCCCGGGATGGATTCCCAGTGGGTCTGTCAGCTCAGGCAGAGTGCAATTATCGTGGCAGTGGTGCAGGGATGGGGAGCTCAGCTGTGGGCAGGGGTGCTTCTGTGGGGAGAGGTTGCTGAGGTGACTTGGGGTTGCTCTTGTGAGGGTTCTGGACTGGACTCCAGAGCAATAGTGTCTCTGCTGTTTCTTGGACTGGATCCCAGCAGCAGTGGGGCTGCAGGAGGATCTGCTCCAGGTGTGCTCTGCCAGCCTGGCTGGTGGAGATCCCTTGTGGGATGAGCCATCAATGTGCAGGTGGGAGCTGCTGCCCACCCCCAGTGCTCAGGGCCGGCTGCTGGCCAGCGTGTCCTGGGTATGGCCAGGGCAGGAGCCGTGTGCAGCCAGAGCTTCCAGGCTTGTCCCTGCTCCACTGTTCACTGCCCACCTGTCCTTCTGTCACCTCTTCTGCTGCCCAGGGACTGAGGTGGGACAGCAGCAGTGAGTATCTACAGAGCTCCAGGATTTCTGTGCCAGGGAGACCCATCACCAGGTTTATCACAGCCACATTGGTGTCGTGAGGACATCAGCAGCCTGGGCTGAGCAGAGTGGTGCCAGCAGCCCTGCAGAGCAGCTGACGGCCGGTCTGTCCCTTGGCATTCCCTGCTCCCCCAAAAGGCTCAGGGGAAGCTTTCCTGGGCTCTTAGGTCATTGCACAGACATTCAGTTCCCTTAGAGACTTTTCCTTCGATGTTTATGGCCAGGAACATCTTACCAGTGCATTGGATCAGGAATGTTTCTGTTCCCTGAGCTCAGTGACACCAGGCAGCCACGTCCCACTGCGTGGTGGCATCCTGCCACATAGGCATGGCTGGGGCTTCACTAGCGAATCTCCATCCACTGAACAACAGCTTTTGTGGAATATCCACTCCTTTCTCAGTGCATTTCAAGTTTTACTTGATGTTCAGAAATGTTAGATGGGAAAAACAAATGGGAGGCATCAGTGGCTGGAAGCTGTCAGTCTTCAGCGTTTGGAGGTGCTTTGGCTGGGTTGTAGCTGGGCGGAGATCTCAGCTGGGGCTCTTGCAGGAGGATGATCACAGGGTTTGGGCTTGGCCATGGCTGGAAGAGCAGGAAGCCTTGTATTCCTGAGGAGTGGGAGCAGCAGGGAGCCATGGGGCTGAGATGGAGGCTCTGCATGGCCATATTGCGAGGGGCTGGGGTACACATGGTTTACAGGGGTTGGTGCTGAGGGGGTTCCTCATGGTCTTGGCACCCAGTATGTGCTGGCCATGGGATGCCAGCAGCATTTCCACCTTCCCAACAACCCCCTGGGGCCCTGCTGGGGCACTTCAGCAGGTTCCACACTTGTGTCCCAGCACAGGCTGGGGAACGATGATGCTGGGAGAGATAGCAAGGCCTCCTACTGCAGACAGATGTGTACTTTTCCCCTGACTGAGGGGATTCTGTGGTGCCAGGGGCCTCTCTCTGGCACCTGTGGGTGCTGAGGAGCCATGGACGTGCACAGCACGTCCATGAGCCACCCCAAATCTGGCTGCTGGCATGGAGTGGCCCCTCTGCAGCCACACTGGCCTGGCCGTGGTGCCACAGGGATGTTCCCGGCGGTGGCTGGAGAGCACTGCCCACCCGCTGCGGGGCAGCAGCTCCTGGGGCAGGGCTCGGCGTCCCCGCGGGCTCCAGGGCCGTGCCAGGCTCCAGGGCCGTGCCAGGCTCCAGGGCTGTGCCAGGCTCCAGGGCCCGTGGCAGTGCCGGGGGGCCGTGCCAGGCTCCAGGGCCCGTGGCAGTGCCAGGGGGCCGTGCCAGGCTCCAGGGCCGTGCCAGGCTCCAGTGCCCGTGGCAGTGCCGGGGGGCCGTGCCAGGCTCCAGGGCCGTGCCAGGCTCCAGTGCCCGTGGCAGTGCCAGGGGGCCGTGCCAGGCTCCAGGGCTGTGCCAGGCTCCAGGGCCTGTGGCAGTGCCAGGGGCCATGCCAGGCTCTAGCACCCGTGGCAGTGCCGGGGGGCCGTGCCAGGCTCCAGGGCCGTGCCAGGCTCCAGTGCCCGTGGCAGTGCCAAGGGGCCGTGCCAGGCTCCAGGGCCGTGCCATGCTCTAGCACCCGTGGCAGTGCCAGGCTGCTGCCAGCCGCCGTGCCGGGCCCTGCTCCGCCCAGGCCAGGCCAGTGTGTCCCAGCAGTGGGGGCCCATTAGAAATGAAATGTTCCTACTGGGGTATTTTATTTGCACACTTCAGTAGAGTGGACACCAAAAGGCTTTGCTAATGCTTCATGGGCTGCTAATTTCCTCTCTGACCCGCTTTGTGGCGGGGTGACCCCAGCCCGAATCTCTCGGCAATGAATGCCAAAGGCTGACACCGGCCCGGGTTAGGGGTGACAATGGGGCCTCTGTGGGCTCCGGGCAGGCTCCAGTTGGGAGCTGGAGAACAGGGGGAATTTGTGTGGCTCTCAAAAGCTCTGGGTGGCACAATAAGGGAGGCCCCCGGGTCTCCCAGGAAGACAGAGGCGGCCGGGAGGATGGGCTCCTTTGTGAGCAGCTTTCTTTAGAAAGGAAGGGCTTTCTCAATGCCCCCTCAGACGACCCAATCGGGGCCTGGCAGATGGATATCACAGGCACGCTGCTTATTCATGGCAGGCTGCAGCTTTGAGCTGTCCCCCTTCCCCCAGCGCTTTCTTTATTTTAAGGCTAATTTGTTTTGTTAATGTTTTCTTGCCCTCCCCCTCTCTCCGTGCAGATTGTGACTCATACTGCAAAGCCTCCAAGGGGAAGCTGAAGATCAACATGAAGAAGTACTGTAAGAAAGACTATGGTGAGTGTCTCCTCTCTGAGGGAAGAGCGGTGCCAAAGGGATGCGGGGCAGGACATCCCCGCGGGGGTGTCCCCAAGCCCACCTAGCCCAGGCTGGGCCCCAACCACAGCCCGTGCTGGGGTGTGTGCAATTTTGGGAATGGTTTTTGCCAGGTTTGGAGAGGCAGCTCTGGGCAGCGATGCTTGGTAGAGCAGTGTGTCACTTGGGAAATTGGGATGAGCACACTGTGGACCCCAATTTGGGGGTTGTTTCAGTATCTGCAGGAGACTCATATTTTCCAAGTGTTTTCCGGTGTCTTCTGGGTTATGATGACACCATATCCCTTTCTCCTCTCACTGTGCTGTTATGCGCCACAGTTTTTGAAGATTGTCTTTTGGTGTGGGAATGAGCAGCAAGCAGTTCCCTGTCACCAGGATCCAATCCCCCTGTAATTCCCAGGCAGCTTGAGAGGGTGGTGCAGCCCTGGGACTAACCATGAGACTGGAATCCTTGCTGGTACTCAAGGCCCTGAGAATCCCTCCACAGCTCTGCCTCAGAGCAGGGACTTGGAGCAGGCATATCCTGAACTCCCCCAACACCTCTCTGCTCCTGGGATTGTTTCTAATGTGGGTCCATTCCCAATGTGTAGAAGGTTGTTCAGGTTATATATGGGGTTATTAAAGACAGGAGTGAGGCTGAGCCCCAGGTAATAAAGTGAAGTTTTCCTGTGGGTGGATTCTCTTCTGGCTGATAAGGCACAAACACATTTCTGACAGTGGATGTGCATCCCTTCATTTTCCCACCTGGCTTCCCCAGAATCTCCTGAGGGGTGAGCTCTGGAAAGGGGAGAGATCAGCTGCTTGATTGCAGGAAAATTGGACCTGTCCTGATCCAAGTCGGCCCTGGAGGTTGGGAGAATGGGAGGGAGGGCAGAAACTCACTCGCATCCCCCTCAAAGCACATTTCCAGCCAAGCAGCGTTACCTTTCCCTGCAGCTCTTGGAGGGAGGGTTGGGAGGTTTTGGTGGCAGCAGCACCCAGGCTTTGCTCGAGGGGCAGCCCTGGTGTGGTTTCACTCCCTGGCTTGTCAGGTCTCTCTGGGGGATGTTGGAGGTTTGGGTGATGCTCACACTCGGTTCTGTTGGAAGTTTGGGTGACTCTCACACTCGGTTCTGTTGGAAGTTTGGGTGACGCTCACACTCAGTTTTGTTGGANGGTAATAAAGTGAAGTTTTCCTGTGGGTGGATTCTCTTCTGGCTGATAAGGCACAAACACATTTCTGACAGTGGATGTGCATCCCTTCATTTTCCCACCTGGCTTCCCCAGAATCTCCTGAGGGGTGAGCTCTGGAAAGGGGAGAGATCAGCTGCTTGATTGCAGGAAAATTGGACCTGTCCTGATCCAAGTCGGCCCTGGAGGTTGGGAGAATGGGAGGGAGGGCAGAAACTCACTCGCATCCCCCTCAAAGCACATTTCCAGCCAAGCAGCGTTACCTTTCCCTGCAGCTCTTGGAGGGAGGGTTGGGAGGTTTTGGTGGCAGCAGCACCCAGGCTTTGCTCGAGGGGCAGCCCTGGTGTGGTTTCACTCCCTGGCTTGTCAGGTCTCTCTGGGGGATGTTGGAGGTTTGGGTGATGCTCACACTCGGTTCTGTTGGAAGTTTGGGTGACTCTCACACTCGGTTCTGTTGGAAGTTTGGGTGACGCTCACACTCAGTTTTGCTGGAGGTTTGGGTGACGCTCACACTCGGTTTTGTTTAGGGCTGCCCTGTGGGCTCCAGCAGACCGTGGGGAGGTGTGGGTGGTTCAGGAGGTGTCTGAGGCAGGAGATACACCTGGAGCAATGAATAGGGAAGAGGTGCCGCTGGAGCACTGATTGGAGGAGCTGGAAAGAGCTTTTCCCTTCTCTTTTATCACTCAGCGTCACTTCTGCAGCTTCCCAAGAGAGCCAGAGCCATCTGCTGAGGCTGCTTCAGGTGAGGGGGACAGACTGTTCCAGTGCTGGAACTGAGGTGCTCCCACCCGACCCTCCTGGCCGTGGAAGGGTCCCCCACAGGCCCACGGCCCCCACCAGTCCCACAGCCACGGCAAAATTGCTTTTTTGAGGACAAACCATCCTGGTGAGGCAGCGGGGTGAGCGATGCCGGGGCAGCCCAGGCTTTCACTGGGGCCAGGGAGGGAAGAAAGGGTTGAAAAGGTGCAGGGAGGGATAATAAAGACTTTGGGACTGACACCCCAGCAGGAAGCCAATTAGGAGGCTCTTTTCCTCACCGTTCTGCTGGCATCGCTGGGATGAATGTCCTAAAAGGCCCTAATTAGCTTGAACAGAGTTCCTTCTCCCGCGGGCTCAATCGGGAGCTATCATCCGCCCCGCGCTCCTCAATGGGGCTTTTTAGCTCCCCGCTTCATTCAGCCTTTCAAAGGGGATATTTTCCCTTATTTATTTTTCGTATCTGTTTGTTTTTGTCGGGTTTGTGGTTTTGTTTTTTTTTTTTTAATTTGGGCTTTTTCCCGCGAGATGGGTTTGGGTGCAAATATTTGGAGTGAAACAGGATGCGGGGAGGGCGGGCTGGGAGATTCAGGGATGGGGGGAGGCAGGAACAGAGGCAGAAAAGCTTTTTCTGGGTTTATTTTGGCTGCGTGGGGGAGCACAGGGTCACTCAGCTCCCAGAAAAGCAGGGAGAGAGGGAGGGTTTGCTGGGGTGGGGGCAGTTAAATCCCTAGGAAGGAGAAGGGATTCCTGCTGAGCCCACTGAGGGTGGAGATTCCCAAAAGGAGAGGGGATTATTTGATGGGAGCAGGTGATGCTGATCCAGGTGATGCCCGAAAATCCTTTACTCCCCCAGGTGCCACATTTTCAGCCCGATTTTGTGACTTTTTTCACTCTCTGTGGGGTGTGACTGTGGTAAAGGAAACCTGGAGCTTTTAAATCTCCACTTTGCCCCTGATTCTGAGCTTCCTGTGCTGCAGAAGGGCCCGATCCTACATGGATGATGCTGGAACGTTTTTGTACCAGCACTGTGGTCCCAGGCATCGCCCCCAGGCCAGCCCTGGATCCCCATCCCAGCACTGGGGAGGGAGTGGGGCTGAGGAACAGAATCCTCATCCGAAAGGTGAGATCATCTGCTCACTTTGCCCTTTCTTGGAAAAAAAAAGTAAAAAAATCCTTCCTTCAGCGGAGCCTTCTCTTAGTCACCCCCTTTGTCGAGAGGAGCTTGGCAGGGGCTGCTGGAAAAAAGCAAAACGTGTTTTCAAAAGGCAGCTTGAGAAGTGGGAGGGAGGGGGGAGAAAAAACCTGAATCCTCAGAAAAACCCAAGGCAAGGGGAAGCACCAAGCCCAGCACTCACAGCCCCTTCCACTGCCCGGGAAGGTGGAGAAATCCCATTCCCGGAGCTGAGCAATCCCTGCTGGAGCCACGTGCTGAGGGAGAGAGCCAGGGCAGTGAGGGGTCCCCCAGCACCAGGGCACACCCAGGCCGGCCAGGATTAGGGATCATAAATCTCCAATATTAAACCGGTAGGAAATTGGCAACCAGAGCGAGGCAAAGCCGCCGCCAAATAAATTAAAAACTGAAAAAAAGGGGAAAAAAATCCCGTTTTAACTCTTTGCTCCAGCGAGCAGCCAGCCCTTTATATTCCCAAACCCAGATGGTGTCGGGGTCACCTTTTGCTGCTGGTTGGAATAAAATCCACATGGACTCCAACTCCACTTGTGCAGTGAGAGGGGAGCCAAGTCTTTGGTAAACCCTGCTGTGGATTGGGACACCAGTGCCTGCCACCACTGTCCCCAGCACCCCCTTCCACCTGGCCATATTAAAGACCCTCAAACCACTCTGTTCCCACTGCCACTCCTTGGGATCTTTCCCAGGGGCCAGCACAGCGATGCTCCCCAACTTTCCAGCTCCCACAGACAGGTCCATGCATGGGATACATGTGATATTCCAGGATTCCACAATAGGATGTATGGATTTGGCCCTGCAGCCCAGCCCTGAGTCAGCCTTAGCAGGGGAAGCCTTGCACTCAGGAGATTTATCACAAACCCCAAATGTAAATTTAAAAAATAATTAAATAATGAGGTTTTCCCCAGCCTTCCTCTTTCCATGGCAGCCTCAGGAGTTTTGGGGCCCTGACTCACGATCTCTGAATGCTGCAAGGTGCTTTGCTTTCGGCCTTCAGCAGCTGCCCTCAAATGTTGTTTGGAGGCTTTGGGCTGGGTTTTGTTTATATTAACATTAAACCATCCACCCCTGGGCTTTCACCTCCAACTTCCAGCCTTTGGGGCTTTCTTGTGGCTGGAGGCTCCCAGCCAGGCCTCGAGGAGCCGGGAGCATCTCTGAGCTCTGGGGATGCAGGAGGGGACCAGGGACCCACCTTCCCCTCCCACAGTCTGGGGACCACTCGGCCACCTTCTTCTTCCAAAGAACCATCATGTGGTGAGACCTGGAAGGCACCATCCAGGTGGGATTTGTGGTTCAGGAGTGTTGGTGTCGGGTGGGATGTGGTTCATGGGGCAGCCCCTGCCCTCACCAGGACCCAGCTGTCCCCCAGCTCCCCAGGCCCATTTGCTGGCAGAGAGCTCCCTTGGGAGCAGAGCAGGGTGCAGGGAAGTGAACCTGGATCTCTGGCAGTGCCTGCGGTGCAGCAGCTCCGGATTTCCCCCAGAGCTCAGCTGCCCAAAATTTGCAAAGCTCAGGGAGGAGCAAGCACAAGGCACAGGCAGCCCCAAGGAACCAGTGGGGTCAGGAGCTGGACTGGATCCCCTCCTTGCTGCAGCCAGTGTCACCAACTTGGACAGGGCCCATCCTCACTGGAACCAGTGTCACCAGCCTGGACAGGGCCCATGCTCGCTGAAACCAGTGTCACCAGTCTGGACAGGGCCCATCCTCACTGGAACCAGTGTCACCAGCCTGGACAGGGCCCATCCTCACTGAAACCAGTGTCACCAGCCCCAGCTGCTGCTGTGGAGCTGCAGCTCCTTTGATTTTGTTCTCCTTCTCCAGGACACCACCTGCTCCCAGGGGACCACAGCCAGGGGGACACCATCCCCATAAGTACCCATCATTCCCTATCACATCCTTCCATGTGCTGCCCCAGGAGTTTTTCCAGGGATGTTTTTCCAAGGATGCAGAGGCAGGGACAGTCCTGAGCGCAGGTGTTCAATGGGAACATCAGCCAAGTGAGAGCAGCTCACCACAAAGCCAAGCTTTGTCCCAGGAGATGGCAGGTGAAGGACAACCAAGCCCCAAAGCCAGCTTTGGACTGGGGGGGGCACAGCTGAGCCCTTGCCCCAAATCAGGAAGGGACTGAAACCTCCTTCATGAGAAGAAGGGAGTCTTTAAATCCCTGGGGATTTCCCTAGGGGAGCCAGCTTAGGTGCTTCCAAAAACTCATCCTGGCTCATTTCTGCCTCTCTGCATGTCCTGTCTCCCCTGGGAGATGCTGGTCCCCTCCCACCACTGAAATACCCGGGCAAACACCAGTAGAGCTGGGCTCCAAGACCTGGCTCAGGAGGAACTGAGCATCCTGAATGTGAAGTTATGGGCAGAAATCTGGCTGTCAGGGCAGGCAGCTGTGGCTGCGCCAGCCAAGCCTTCCTCAAAGCTTTCACTCCTTCCACTTCATTAATAAAAAGGGAAAAAATAAGAGACGGGGGCCTTGACATAAAAAAAATACAGACTGTGTGTTTTAGAGCAGAGTTTCCTGTAACCACCTCTCTCCAGTTCCTTTTCATTCATTTTCTCCATTTTGTCAGTGTGGACCCAGGCAGGTCAAAGGTTTAAGCTTTTTTGGAAAGATTTGCTTCCAAAAAATAAAAATTGGCTACTCTTCACATTTTGTTACCTTCACACCAGACAGGGAAATACACAGTCAGAGCTTAGGGTTGTTTTTTTTCCTTCTTTTCCCCCTCTTTTTTTCCTTTTTTTTTTTTTTTTTATGAAAGCATCTGGCCTCCATGACATGATCTGAAAAAAAAATGCCCCATGTATTTTGCAATGTGTTAGAAAGCTGTGCTGGGCTGCAGAGCTCTGCTTCCTCCCAGAGCCTGGAATCACTTGGTTTTAGAGACAGGGGCATGCTCCTCCACCACCAACCCAGGAGGGAAAATTGGGCTGTTACAAGGAAAATTGGAGAGTTTTCCCTGAGGTTTTTGGGAGTTTCTTCTCCCTCTGTTAATTTATACAAATGGGATTTGCCCCACTGGGGCTCAGCCAGGCAGGTGAATGGCCAGGGGTTTGTAGCTCATAGGGCATGGAAAGAGCAGTAGGGAAAAAGGGAAAAGCTCAATGATTTGGCTAAAAAAACCCTTTGTTGTTGTGCTGCACCAGCCTGTGCAGAGCCTGGCTCCTGACTGCTCTGCCAGCCAGGCCATCCTCACCTGGGATTCTCCCTCTGTCTCTGCTGGTGGGAATTCCTCATCCCACAGTCAGCAGACGAACCTAGGAGGGCTGGGCAGGCCCTGCCTGTGGAAGATATTTTCCTGGAAGATGATTTTTAGCCCTATTCCAGGAAAGAGCAAGGGCTGGAGTGGTGGAGGGCTGAGGCTTTCTCAGTCCATGGCTGCAGAGGAGGTTACACAGCATCAGCCATGGGCTTGGAAAACATCATCATCATCATCGTCATCATCATCATCATTATCACCACCTTGTGCCGGGATCACGGTTGTCCTCCCACCTCAGTCTTGCTCTGGGAGGCGGTGGTCTCCCAGTCCTCTGCCAGGACACCAGGAGATCTCCTTGGAGCCCAGTGCTGCTGTTCAGCACTTGCAGAGATGCTCCAGTGACTCTGCCAGACGCAGAGCTGGAGCGCATCTCCCAAGCTGTTGTGGTTGTCTTGGAAGCTTTGCTGAGACCCTCAGACACAGCCCTGGCTGCTCCTGCTCATGGCGGGGGGCCTGGGGACAGGGTTTTGGGGCATCACAACCCTTGGCTGCTGTGCCCCAGCCTGGGCTCTGGAGACAAAATCCCTCTTCCTCACACAGCCCATTAGGTAAGACTTGAAGTTCATTTTCTCCTCAGCAGCTGAAACAGTAACATCTTTTCCTCTCTTGCTTTGTGTGTTGTTTCTTTCCAGCTGTCCAGATCCACATCCTGAAGGCGGAAAAAAACGCAGACTGGTGGAAGTTCACGGTGAACATCATCTCCGTCTACAAACAAGGCAGCAACCGGATCCGGCGTGGAGACCAGACCCTGTGGATCCACTCCAAGGACATAGCCTGCAAGTGCCCCAAAATCAAGCCCATGAAGAAGTATTTGCTGCTGGGCAACAACGAGGACTCTCCCGACCAGAGCGGCATCATTGCGGACAAAACCAGCCTGGTGATCCAGTGGCGGGACACGTGGGCCCGGCGGCTCCGGAAGTTCCAGCAGCGGGAGAAGAAGGGGAAGTGTAAGAAAGCCTAAAGGAGGAGAAGAGGGAGAGACTGACTGTGCATGCTGCTTTGTGTAGAGCTGGGGTGGGCAGGGACCAGCTGCCAGGGCGGGCTGGGGGGGCAGGGGGACAGCGACCATGGCTGGGGGGGTGCTGGGCTTGCACCTCATATTCCAGGGAAGAGAAAATCCAACAGGACCCAACAGAATCCAACAAAACCCAACAGCACCCAAGAAAACCCAACAGCACCCAAGAAAACCCAACAGGACCCAACAAAACTGAAGAAAACCCAACAGAACCCAAGAAAACCCAACAGAACCCAAGAAAACCCAACAGAACCCACGAGTGGGGTTTGGGCATGCGGTACCCAGGGCCCCCCAGCTCCCTCCTGCCCCGTTGCTGAAGAACTCAGAGACACCAAACTGCCTTCCAGCTGCCAACATCTGCTGCCTCCAAAGCACGGCATGGGCACATCCACCCTGTAAGAAACTAATCAACAGCACCACTGGAAATTAACTCCCCATTCCCAAAATACGTATTTGCAACTTAGGCTGACCCAGACAGTTCTTGTAGAGGAAACTAAACGGAGACTTTTGCTGAGGACAGATCCGAGGATCAGCGGACAGGTTCTTGGAGGGCTTTGGTATCCTACAGCCGTGGCCACTGCCCGCTGATGGTGCCTGGGGCGGCCGAGGTCTCCAGCTGTGATGATGCTCTGGGTCCACTTTAGGCACAGCCAAGAGGGGGCCGTGTTGGTAGGTGACTTCCTGCTGTGCATAGCTCTGGGAACGGCTCCGTGCTCAGCCCCTGACCCTGAGGACGCTGCCCCCACGACACTGAAGGAGCGTGAGCCCACAGATGGCCTGTCCTCCTCCCAGCCACCCATTCACACGTGAGGAGTCAATAACCAGGATCCCCGAGGAAACACCCGGACCTGACAAAAATGAGTTGGCATCCAGTTCCCATATGTGCCCTAGAAGATCCTGCCAGTCTCAGTCCCTGAGTTTCCGCTGTGGCCACCCCTAAACCTCCTCCAATGGGCTCAGTCCCCTCTGCTGCTGTCAGCACACCAGGAGCCCTCAGATGGTAGAAAATCCCTGCAGGTGACACCAAGGTCCTGGCTGGTCACTGGTTTCACTCCCAGACTTGGGCAGCTCTCCCAAACCCATACCAGCTCTGCCCTCGCTCCCTCTGGAGCTGCAGCCGCCTGACATCCCTGCAAAAGTCTTGGAGACAAAGTGGGGAGCAGAGGGTGCCAGGGATTGTCCCCATGGGCAGCAGGGCCAGTGCAGAGGTCTGAGGCTTGGCCGAGGTAGAGCTCACACAGGGCAGGGACCGGCCCAGGGAAGGGGTCTCAGCCAGGAGCAAGGTGTGACCACCTGGGGCTCTCCTCCTTCTGCTGGGGGGCAAACAGCCAATCCAAAATTCCCAGTTTCCAATCACTAATGCACTGAGCACAGTGGAGGTTGCTTCACCTCAGACTGGAGCATCTTCCCCGGGGACACCCTGTGGGCAGGACTGGCTCTGGAGTTGTCACCCCCATGCCAGGCTGCTCCCCTGGCACAGCAGCCCGTGGGGAATGGGGATATCCAATTCCACCCCATCCGTGGAGACTGGGAATAGCTGGGGCAGGAAGGCAGGGAGGGCAGGACGGTACCTGGAGGAGAAGCAAACATTAGTCGCTATGAAAAGCAAAACCTCCCTGATATTTTTCCTTTTAGGAAACTTGGAAACATCCCTTTTATGACATTTTCCAGTGGTTTTGCCTTGTTTTATGGCAATTGACAATATTTATATAATGACATAAACCACCATAAAGCAGGGCAGCCATGTAAATAGGTGCAAAGAGGAGGCTCCCAGGGCTGCTGGAGACACCACCCGGAGGGACCCAGTTCTGCTGAGCCTCCCCTGACACCACAAGGCCCCCAAAATTAATCTGGATATTAGGAGAAAAATCCCACCCTGGACATCAAGCAACTCCCCCCCCCCCACCAAGTCTGTTTTCTCCCGTTTCCCAAAATGAACTTGGTTTTCCTTATCTCGGAGCTCAAGGAGAGCCGACGGTTTTGCAGCCAAGGGAAGTGAAGCCACCAAGTTGTGAAGGATAAAATCTGACCTCAAGTGTCTAAATGGATGCTTAGAGCCCCAAAACAGGGCTTGGATGCTCTCCTGCAGCCAACGTCAGCTGCTTCCAGGGAGCCCCAGAGCCAAAGACAGCACACCCCCAGGTAGCCAGGATGTCCCCAACCTTTGGAGACCTTCAAATGGTGCCTAAAAGTAACAGGGTCCAACTCAAAGCCAGTTCTCCATGTGGAGAGCAGGAAGGAAAGGCCAGGGGGCGTGGGGACTTGGGAACAGCCCGTAGCACACCTGGACACCCACGGCTCGCTCCCAGTTTCCACCCTTGTCAAGCACAGCCGCCATCCCTAGCACAGCCTGGACACCCCAAGGCCCCCCAGGGAGACCCTCCAGCCCCTTCCCTGCTCCCACTGGTCTTGGAGGCTGCAGAAGATCCCCCACCCCCTCGTCTCACAGCCAGACGCCTCCAGGCACTGACACAACCTGGGGACTCAGAAGGAAATGAGCTGGCACAACAGCTTGGATCCTGCCACGGGAGGGAAGTCCCAGCCCTGTCCCACCAGGACCTGTCCCTTCATCCCTGCTGGAGTTTTTGCTTTGCAGTCAGACCAGGCAAACCCCCTCACTCCACCCACGGTCCCAGTGCCCTTCATGCGCTCCCAGTCACCCTGACCTGCAGGACCTGCTGCTGGAACTGGTGGAACTGAAACAGCCTCCGCTGGGAGGGCAGAGCAGCCCCATTTCAGGGTCCAGAGGTGCAACTCTTCCCTGCAGCCACCCCTGCTCCAGGACATCTCCAGGAGGACACCTCTGCCTGGTCACCCAGAGGGACAAGATGCCCCCTTCAACACCTGCACGGCCGGGGGGCAGCTCTGGGGGACCCACCCCATTCTGACCAGCAAGGAACCCAGCGCCCACCCATCGCCCTGGGGACAGGAGTGGGGTGGCCGGGAAGGGGCTATGGTGCCTTCAGAGAGGCTTCGGAGAGCAGCTGAAATGCCAAAACAATCATCACTGACCGTAGCACCCGACAGAAGTCGCTTGGTCTCGTTTCTGTTCGTTCCGTCATGTCCGTGCTCCCTCCCCACCCCCACCTCATCCCCTCACAAACCTGTGTTCGTTTTGGGGTTGTTTTTTTGTTGATTTTTTTTTTATTATTTCTGTTAATATCTTGAACTGTAAATGTTGTTTAGTTATGACCATGGCAGACTGCTTTGGGCGATGTTTCTTTACAATGCATACTAATATATTATGGTTATTATATATGAATATATTTAATGACACGTGAAAAAGTTGTGGATTTTCTTATTGTTTTTCTGAGTTCTTTTTTTTCCCTTTTTTCCCCCCCTTTGTTTGTTCGTTCGTTAGATTGGCTGTAATTGACCCGAAGGAGCTTGTAACTGTTCAGCACCCCCTCGGTAGAACTAAAGTCAGAAACCAGTTGAATAAACTCTTGTAAACTGTACAAATCTCCAGGAATTTCTGCTTCTTCCCACCCTGTTGGCCGGTGAACCTGTGGGACAAGAACCTGGGCAAGGAAATGATGGTGTCCTCCCCATCCCCTGGGTCTGTCAGTGTCCCCCTGGCAGGGTTGAGGTGGCACAGCTATTTGTGACTGGCAGTCCCAGCCCTGTCCCTGCCCAGCACACCCAGGCAGCAGCCACGTGGCCCTGGGGACAGCGGGGTCACCGTGGGTGGGTGGGATGGGGAGTCCCCACCAGCCTCTGTGGGGTCAGCTGTGCCCTGCAGGGGGATGCAGCCAAAACGTGTGGGACCCTGCCCAGAGCTGGAGGACAGGTGTGGGGACAGGAGACAGCCAAAGTTTGGAGTCAGGAAAGCTGCCAGCCCCACTCTGGGCCCATTTCTGTCCCATCCAGACGCTGCTCAGCAGTGCTGCCCCTCCTGCCCATCCGCTGCAGGGCTCGGGCTCCGTCAGCTCCATCCCGGGATTAGCGGGGCCGCGCTGCCAGAGCCGTGCCCAGGCGAGGGCTGGTGGCACCGACAGCATGGAGAGCTGCAGGTGGGGGGAACTGAGGCAGCAAAACACTTCCAGGGACAAAAATGCAGGGAAAAGGTGCTGCCAAGTGCCAGGGGGTCAGCCCGGCTGACCTGAGCCTTCAGCTTCGCTGGGAATTTACGAATCCAAAAACATCCTGGGGGCGGAAATCTCAGATCTTTATTGCAGAGACAAACGGGTCACAAGTGCCAACCCTCTGCTCCAAGGGGCAAATGGGCTTCCCAGATTGCTCTGGCTCCAGACAGGTGGCCACTTGTCCAAAGGTGACATGGTGGCTCTGGAAGGAGGGGGATGAGGCTTTTCCCATGGAGGGCTGGGCCTCGGAGGTCCCACCAGGCAGTGTGAGAGAGGAGCCATCCACACTGAGCTCACACCAGGAATCAGGGAATGTGAAAATGCCCAGCAGCCTTCCAGGATGATGCCTATCCTCATGTAGGAAGTGGGGACTTTTCCCAGGGCAGCGGGACATCCAAGTCCCTGGAGCACACACCAGGCCTGCCCCCAGCACCTGGATTTTTGATGGAACTACAGCTGGAAGCAGCTGAACTCCTGAGCACGTCCTCCAGGAGAGAAATGGAGGAGGTGGCAGGGAAGGCGAAGCCTGGGATGTCTCTGGGCACATTCCAGGAAGATCTTTGCTTGGAGAAGCCACTCCAGGTTGGCTTCCCCAACACCACTGCTCAGAGCCAAACGCCAGCGTCTCTCGTATTTTAACCTTCAACCTTCCTTTTTCTTTAGTGGGGCAGGGAGACAGAAAAGCTTCCCTGCACACAGCAGAGCGCTGCCAAATCCACTGCTGTTTAATAAAATTCCTCACCCACATGACACATTAAATGTTACCTAAAGGGCAAGGCTGAGAACCTCTTTGTTCACCAGCACAACGAGCAAATCCTGGTGTTTCCACCCTTCCCAGGCGCTCACAGGAAAAATGTGTTGGAGGACCCAGTGGGTCAGAAAGTGCCTTTGAAAGCCTCAGTCAGAACAAAGTCCCTGTGGAACGTTGATCAGGGTGAGTTACACGTCCACCCTGCGTGTCCTGGGAATTCAAACAAAGCCGTAATTCCCTCCATAACTGACAGTTTTAATTAGAAGCCCAGGCCCATGGTCTAATCTGAACAAACCCCGTGTTGCTCTCCCGCTGTCACTGATGATCCACGGAGCTGCTCCAGAGCTGGGAGTGAAATCCTGCTCCGGGCTCAGAGGCTGCTGCTGAGGAACAGCTCTGGGAGCATTCCCAGTGTCATTCCCTCCACAGAGGAATGCACAGATTTGGAACCCCTCTCCAAAGCCTTTCCTTGTTTCCAGCTGGAGCAGCCCTGCTTAAAGCTCCCTTTCTAATGTGACATGAACAATGAACTCATCAAACCCTTGCCATGTCCTCTTGAAAACCAGAGAACATTAAACCACCTCTGTTTGCCCCTTCCCTCCTCTGACAGCCATAAGGTGAAGCATCTCTCCAAGAAAACTGACCAGGCACGGGACTTAAAAAGGCTTCAAGGACTTTCTCCATGGAAAGACATGGAAGCCTCCAGAGGAGCTCCAACCTCCAGTCTCTCCTCCAGCTCTGAGTGTTGAGGATGGGCTGGGCATGGGCACAGAGCCCTGTCTGAAGCTGGAAGGAGCACAGCTGGATCTCTGGGCCTTTTTCTCCACCAAGCTCCTCTTTCCCCTCCCCTCTGCCCTCCCCTGGAGCACAAAGACAGGGAAAAGCTCTCTGGATCCAGGAGACAGCTCCCACAGCTGCAGGACACTGCACCACCAACGACAGGTGAAGGAGAGAAGCTGTGGCTCCCTGGGAATGTCCAAGGCCAGGCTGGATGGGGCTTGGAGCATCCTGGGACAGTGGAAAGTGTCCCTGCCCATGGCAGGGGTGGCACTGGATGGGCTTTAAGGTCCCTTCCAACCCAAACCGTTCTGGGATTCTGTATTCCACGTATTCTGTGTATTCCATGTATCCTGTGAGCTCCCTGCCTCTGTTTCCTGCAAAACTCCATCTTCTTCCATGGTCCTCATCCTCAGAGCCTGGAGTGACAGGGTCCAAGCTCCCGCCAGCACCTGCACCCTGCAAGGAGAAGACTGAAGGTGATCTGCAGTCACCAAACCCTTAACAAAAGGGGCAGTGCCCAAGTCCCAGTCGGGGGAAACAGCCCAGAAGAGCAAAAGGGATTTGTGTCAGTCAAGAGGGAACACAGCACCAGGACACCCTGGTTCCCACCTCCCAGAGCAGTGCTGGATGTGCTGTGTGGGCAGAGGGGAAATGAGTGCCAAAAGCCAGGTGAGAGCTGTGAAAGGAGACACCACCAGGGCAGGTGAGGGCCAGCCCTTGGCGAGTCTCACAGATCTGTCATAATACACACAAAGTCTGACAGAAATTGCTTATCTCCTTCTCCAAACCAGCTCTTAGGACATGGCAGCATCGGATAAATCATTCACAGACAGCACAAGATAGCAGGAAACAATAAAACCCCAGGCAGATAAACTGTATATAAATGGATCAGCTTTAATCAGTACTTATTGCTTGCTTTATTAATCTTGAAATCAAACTGGCATGTGTAACAAAATAATTATTCTCTTGGCCAGAAGCAAACATTTAATACTTTTTCATTAGTTTTGAAATAGGTAATCCTTCCTCTCAGCTGTAGAAGTGTGTGAGAAGTTGTCAAAGGAAGAGGCAGAGCTCAGTGAGGACGTTAATTCTGGTGCACCTCCGGAGACCAGGCTGACAGAGCCTCTGGGGAGCACATGAGGGCAAAGCTCTCCACTCTCACAGGCTGGGCTGAGTCCTGCTGCTGTTTAATTCCCATCCCTGGAGATCAGTAACTCACCCATAACTATCCCTGGAGATCAGTAACCCACCAATACCTCCCCCCAAGGGCTGAGCACTGACCCAGTCACCAGCGATTCTGTGCAGCCCACGGGGGTCCTGCAGGGCTGTTGCTTCCCACCCTGTGAGAATCCAGATGCAGTCATTCCCCAAGACTATTCCTTTAAAACCATGGAGCATTTCCACCCTGCAGGAGGGATCCCAAAGCAGGGGAACGTTGCTGCTCTCCAAACCACTCCTGGGTGTTTGAAGCCCCTGGGATGTCTGAGCTCAGCAAAGCGTGCAGGGCAGCAGCACCAGTGTGTCCTCACATGCAGATGCAGGAGAGATGGGTCCATCCTACAGCTGCAGCTGCCTCAGTGCCAGAGGAAGGTGGGAAGAGTGGGAAAGGAGCCCTTTTCCCACTGAAATCCTCCAGATCCCACAGAGCTCCTCAGCTGCGCTCCAAGGAGAGCGGATGTCTAGCGGACGCTGCTTCAGTCTGCTGCTGTGGAGTTTATTCCCAGCTGTGGAGCTCATTCCCAGCTGTGGAGTTCGTTCCCAGCACAGAAGGTCCCTGCACACAGCAGGTCCCTCCCCGGAGCCCTGGTGCTCCCCGTGGAGCAGCTGCTCCGGCGGGATCCAGGTTAGTGGCTCGGCCAGAGCGCGACCACGGCGATGGCGATGAGCAGCAGCACGATCACCACCAGCATCCCTGCAGGAGACACAACAAGGGTTAGGCTGCTGCCTTCGTCGTTTATAAACAGTTTTCTGTGATTAAATTCCTCCTCCCTCTCCCAGCTGGGACAGATTCCCCCTGCTCACCCCTGACAGGCCCTGCGTTCTGGTGACCTGGGCAGAGACCAGGACCCAAACCCCACGCTGGCAGAGCGGCTCCTTCTCTTCCCGACCCTTCAAATCAACATTTTCCAGCAGTGCCTGTCGGGTATCTTCCTACCTGAACATCTGCCATGGAAACATTACAGGATGTATTTAACTCCCAGCCAGGCCAGTTCAGCTTTGCTAGAATCCCTCTGTACCATCCCACTGGGGCAAAGGATTATTCAGGAGGAAATCCAAGCTGCACCAGGAAATTGTTTCCAATACAAGGTACTCCTGCTTTCAAACAGAACTCTGTGCAGAGCTGGGCTTTCAGGCATGTACCTGACTTGGGAAAACAGGCATCATCCAGCACTGGAGAGAATCCCACAGTGCTCTGCCCCACCTCTGCCTGTGGCTCCGTGTGCCCCATCCTGCTCCAAAACCCACTGGATCCCAGAAGTTAATGACAAAAGAGATCTTACAAAATGAGATCCCCTCCCTTCTCTTTAACTCCCCCTTTCTCAGCAGGAACTCTCCCCTTTCTCTCCCATTTTTTAGAGGAAAGGAAGAAATGTTTTAGTGAGAATATCCTGGATCCACCTCCCAAACCACCCTCAATAAACAAACGCCTCACCCAGCTAGATCACTGTGCTGGGCACTGGCATCCCACCCACGGGCATCCCTTGTGCTTAAATGATCTTTTAATTAAGAGGCTTTTATTTGTGTTCAGTATCTGCTCCGTGCTGTCTCCCTCCCCAAGCTGAGGGAATTCAGAGGGTTCCAAGAGCGGAAAA
Organism: Melanocharis versteri; assembly: GCA_013397845.1. Lineage (NCBI taxonomy): Eukaryota > Metazoa > Chordata > Aves > Passeriformes > Melanocharitidae > Melanocharis > Melanocharis versteri. The sequence goes on along the minus strand of VZTG01007189.1, from coordinate 84,940 downwards.
CCTGTCCCTTCCTCTGCTCTGCTCACCAAGGACTATTACTCAACCACTTACAGTATTTACAAGTCCAGCTCATGGCAATTAAAAAAGGATGTATTAAAATAAACTCCTCTTTCCAAGCTGGAAAAGGATATTAGACATTGCTTTTTGTAAATAGTGTCATGTTTTCTGTGCAGAAACTGTTTCTCTGCCAGGGGGCCAGGATTTTTTTTCCAGGGAAATAAGAGTTGCCACCAACAGGTTTTTTTTTCTGTTATGCTCAGCTGAAACCATTTGTTATCTGAAGTGAGCTTGAGCTGCTCCTCCCTGCAGTGGCTCCAGGTCCTGGATGCTGAGCCTCGTCCCTGCAGGAAGAGCTGCTGGCAGGGAAGGCAGCAGCTCTGTGTGCTCCTCCTGGATGCCCCAGGATGTGGTGGGGACAAACCCTTCGGCTCAGCAGGGCCAAGATGCAGGGACTGCGTCCTGTGGGCAGGATGGTTTGGGGTGATCCAAGTTGGAGGACACCTGGATGAAATTGCTGATTGATCACCTCAGCCAAACACTCACCCTCAGCCAGCAGCACGAACGGATCCGTTGGTAACATGATCCACGGAATCCCAGAATCCCAGAAGGGTTTGGTCTCGGAAGACCCCAAAGATCACCTCATTCCACCCCCTGACACAACAAGGACACCTTCCACTGTCCCAGGCTGCTCCAAGCCCCGTCCAGCCTGGCCTTGGACACTTCCAGGGATCCAGGGGCAGCCACAGCTTCTCTGGGCACCCTGTGCCAGGGCCTCCCCACCCTCACAGGGAACAATTCCTTCCCAATATCCCACCCAACCCTGTCCTCTGGCAGTGGGAAGCCATTCCCTGTGTCCTGTCCCTCCATCTCTTGTCCCCAGTCCCTCTCCAGCTCTCCTGGAGCCCCTTTAGGCCCTGGAAGGGGCTCTGAGGTCTCCCTGGAGCCCTCTCTTCTCCAGGCTGAACAGACACGACTTTCTCACCCTTTTAGTCTCATATTTTTTACACCTTTATATACATTTTGGAGTTTTCAACAGAGCCAGAAGCAAATAATTTGCCTAAATAGAGAAGAAGTAAGATCTGATAAAGCTGCCACATTCCGATTCTCTGTTATGTTTTTCACTGGAGGGAGAAGTTTTAGAGGGTGCAAATCCTTCGCACAGTTTCAGCGTAACAGAGTTTATGGACTCCAGCAATTAAGAGACAACTGAGATCAGCTGCTTGGAAAATACTCCATAGGTGTGAATTAGTAATGATACAGAGGGGAGTTAATGGGGTGTAATTATTCTTTGACAAGTCCCAAGAAAAACTGCACATAAACCCCAAATTATTCCCCAGCAGGAAGAGGGGAAGGTGGGGGACTAATAAAGGATTGCTAATGGGCAATGCTGAGTGAGGGAACTGCAGGGCACGGTCAGGGCAGTGAGAGAGGGACAGCAACATGAAATAAACCTCGTTTTATTCCTGGAAAAAGACTGGCACTAAAAACCTGCAGCCAAAAAGCAGTGGCCAAGTGCTGTCCTTGTCCCGGGTGAGGTGGGAGCAGCAGAGCCGATCTCAGGGACACCAAAGCAGGAGCACATGGACTGCCCACAGCACACCCTTTCAAAGCACCTCTTGCATGATGGAGACCAGATGTTACACACATTTCTCCCCCCTGTACCACAGAACAGCAGATTAGAAGGATCTGAAGGTTTTAAACCGGGGTGTTTCACATACATTCCCCACAAAAGCTGTGGATAGCATCTGACAGGAATTAGGCATTTTGGGGTCCCTGCCTGCTTTGCCTTTTTTTCCTCAAATGCTGTGAAATATAAATATTCCCCTTGACAAGAAACCCTCAAAGAGGAGTTAAGGAATCAAAGCCGTTCTTAAAGTCAACAGGAGTCAGAAGAGAACAAAGAAAAGATTCTCGTGCAAAACGAAATAGTGCCAGGAATACAAATGCAAACTGCATTTCTCAGGGAAAGGTGGGAAGCAGAAATCTATGTGCAACTACAGAGCAAATAATTAAGGCAGGCTGGAGCAAATGCCAACGCTCCCGAAGCTCCCTCTGCTCAAGGCTCCGGGACGCTGCTGCAGCTGCTGCTCCCGCTCTGAGGGGCAGGGCAGGAACGCAGAGAGCACATTGCCAGCTTGCACCGAGTTCCAGGGCACGCTCCATGGCCGGATGGGGATGTCCCCAGCACTCCCGGGAACGCTGGCACCCACGTGGCTCTGCCAGTGGCTGATGTTACTGCTGAGCTCAGCTACACCTCTGCTCATCCCCCCAGTCTCTGGCTCAGGGGGTTTCAATACTCCAGATCTCACCAAACCTTTTCCAAATAAAGTCAAGATCACATTTTCAGGTATAAGATGGGAATAAAAGGTTAAATTACATGTAATTTAGGTTAATATTGCTCTTTGGTGTGTCTCACCTGCTCTGTCCAGCCCAGAGAGCAGAGGACCTGGGGTTCACACCACACCCCCTTTCCCAGGGCACCTGGGGCAGTCCAAGTCCCCAGACCATTCCCCCTCCCCAGGATTTGTCAGCTCAGAGGGTCACTGGTTTGGGGTTCCTCACGGACACCCTTCCCACTGTGCCTGATTTACTCCCACACCACCAACCTTCCAGCTTGGGTTCACACAGAAATGCAAATAATTCCTCGAGGTCCAAATCCACCTGGAGGGCATCCAGGAGAGGAATGTCCACCCCAGCTGGCACCTCAGTGTCCAGGACCAGTGACCAGGGCAGATGCTGAGGGGTGATGTCCCTTCTCCATGGCGTGCCCAGCCCTGGATCCTCTTCCAGCCTGGAAGCAGATTGCTGGGGCAGCCCCTCCCCACAGGGAGCAGGAACTCCCCTCTGGACAGGTTTGACCAACGTGATCCCATCTGCCATCCCCAAATCCACCTCAGCTGGAATCCTGGAGCCTCGGGAAGTGGCTGGCCTTGGGTGAGCTGGGTGGTTCTGTGGGCTCAGGATTGAGGATATTCAGAGAGCAAACACAGCCACGTGGTGGTTGGATCCTGGGGACTGAAGTAAATACTGATTTCAGCCCATTAAAACAAATTTCTAAGGCATGTGCATGTGTGTGTGTGTGGCCAAGTCCTCTGCCCTCACTTCAGAAGCTGCAGGGTTGCATCCAAGTCCACTCCAAAAATGTCCAACTTGCATCTGGCAAATCCTACCCCAAAAATGGGATGTGCCTATGGCAATGCCCAGGCTCTGTGCCTGCAGAGAGGAGGTGCAGGGAAAGCAGCCCTGCAACGAGCCTCGAGCATCCCCCAGCACCCTGCTGGTGAATATTCCTGGGAACAGCAGTTGTCCTTGGGGTTTTCCCTATCTTTCCTGCTGATTTGAGTGTAGTGTAATTCTCAGGTTCAACGCTGGTGTCTTTTATAGATTATAAAAGAATAATAAATAGCATGCTCAGACTTTAAAGAGTCTGTACAGCATTACATTACCTGGAAAAAGCAGCTTGATTTACGCCAGGGAAGTTATATTCCCACAGAACTGTCTATTCAGAAGTTTATGAATAAGTCTTCTTTTATAAGGGACACGGAGCACTAACTTATAAACACATAATTGTTGTTTTATAGGGCAGCAGAGAGGCAGGGCAAGGATGGGAGCTTCAACCAGGGGCTGCAGAAGCCTGGCTGCTTTCCTCGAGGACTTCTATTTAATATCATAGTTTAAAAGAAACCAAATTTTATCTGCTGTTTCAGTAAGTTAATTTTAAGCCCGTGTTGCCAGATATATGGCAGAAACCCTGCCCAGATCCCTTCAAAGCCCTGCTTTTGGAGGCAGCAGAGAACCAGCTTGGAAGCTGGCTCTGAACCCTCTGCACATACCTAAAGCACTACTTTCACATGGCAAGCACCCCAAGAAATCCATCTTGCTGTCCTTTATGTTCCCTAAAAAAGAGCCAAACACTTTCTCCCCCAAAAGCAATAAAAAATCTTTCCCTCTAACATTTTCCCTGTGCCGAGAGAGCCGGGTATTCAATTTGTGTTGCATTAAGAAGCACTTGAGCAGAAATCCCATGCTATTAAGCTGGCTTGTGTGTAAATACAGCCCCGATTCCTACACCTGCATCACTGAACCCACCTCTCTGGAGGTTTGTTCTTTATTAGTTTTGTGACAGCCAAAGGTTTTCTTGGGCGAGAGGGCCGGGGAAACGCTGCCTTCCCCGACGCCCCCACCCGCCCAGAGGAACCTGGCCCTTATTGCTTTTGACCTTCCTTTTCAACTGCTCTGCCTCGAGAAATTTAACACTACAATTGTACCTCTCAGCCCTGACATCAAAATCATTGGCAGTTCTCAGAGAAATCAAGACCAGGCTCCGCGAGCGGTTATTAAAGGCTCCAAATGTTCATGTGTTTCATTGGGTCTAAAGGAGGGAAAAAAAGACACTTCGCAAAAAAGCTGAGCTTGTTGGAAACAACAACTATTGCATTATTAATTCCTTATTTGGAAGAAAGAAAAGCCCAGGTCATTCCTATGTAAGATGAAAAAACTCTTGGTCTATGAGTTATTCCACATTTGGAGCTGTTCCTGCGATGCCAGATTAACCTGAAGAAACGATTTATCTGAGGGAAAGGTTCAGACTTTGTTTATGCACACTAATTCCTCAGTCAACATTATTTCACACGCTAGAAATTGCATTTTTGTGGGGTTTGATCATCTCAGGTTGGAGACAGGATTCCCTCTGGGGCACACAGATGAGTTTGTTGCTAACACAAGCTTTGATCAGGGCATGGAGATACCTAACTGACAGAAGGGCCTGTGGGCAAACAAAGTGTGGCTAAAAACCAGCAGGATGAAAACCATCGCTATCAGAAAACAAATGTCAGCCAGAAGCAGCATGGAGTGAGTTTATATCCAAACCTTTATGACTTCAGCAATTGAATAATCCCAAACTTTGGGTCCCAAACCCCACATGCAGCCTGGCTGAGGGAAGGGAAGTGAGATAAGTGTTTCTCTTAATCCATTATTGTTATACTTCAATTTGCTTCTTTTTTAATCTCTTTTTCAAATTACAGATGCATGCCAGGTACTGCCTTGAACTGCTTCCAAGCACAACTGCACCGAAATTCCAAATTCCTTCAAAGAGCGGCACAAACCCAACCTCACCAACAGCTCAGGGCTTTGGTCACAGCCTCTGCTGCTCACGTTTCAGCACCCCTGGTGCCCAGCTGCTCCATGGGAAGATCACCTCCTGCTTTTGGAAGGCTCAGCTCCGGTGGTGTGAGGTGGCACATTTGACTGTGTGTCTGACAAACAATTCCTGAACCTCCTGCACTGCCCCAAGAACCAGAAGTCAGGAGGGGCAGCTCAAAGGCAGGAAAGCTTCCCATGGAAATTAAGAAATATAAATTATTTTACCTTCTGAGCCACCAGAAGTGAAGCTCAGAGACAGGCAAGACATCTGTCTGGAGCTGAAGACAAGGCAAGAGCACAGCAAGAACTAAATTGTCACAAGTTTCAACTTTCAGAGGAGTCTGTGGGAAAGGGAACACTTTGAGCTAAATTTGTATCTCCTTTAAATAGCAGCAGGTAGTTGGGAGAGGACAATGGTGGAGAAATGGTTCATGTACCTCTGAGACAATGACTGAACCAGAGAGCTTTAAAGCAATCCACACCTGAACACCTTCTGCAAAAACACTGGATAGTAAAAACATTTCCTGGACTCACCATCACATGAAGAGCAGGTGGGAGAGGCAACAGCTTCCTCACATGACTCCTCATCCCCAAAACCCCAAATCAACCCAAAACTGACAACCTCAACCTATCTCTGCCTGTTCTGAGGGGTGGGCAGGGGCAGAGCTGTGCAGATCACCCAGCCTCCAACAAGTCCCAAACTGGAAACACCATCATGGTTTTTCCTTTTGTTCCCCTGGAGTGACTTCACAGACTTTCCTTGCTTGGCCCCACACCATTATCAAACTCTTTCCAGCCCCAAAGGTCATCGGCAGATGTGGTTACTGGGATTTCTTTGTATGTGGCTTATTTTTCTTCCCCTCTTTTTTAATTAAACAAGCACACACACTCAGTTTCCAACTGTCCCCTCTCCAAACTCTCGGGCATCCTTTCCCTTACATCAGGGACACCAAGGAACAGGAGCAGTCAAGGAACACTGCATTTCTGAGCAACAGAGCTACAGCCTGGAATGGCACCTGTGAAAGTTTCAAGACCTCAATGTGCACTGAAGGTTTCCCAGAAGAAAGGAAGCAAAACAGCTCAAACTGGAGCACAAAAGTTCTAAAAATCCCCTACTTCATATGAGGCTCACTCAATTCACTGAAGTGAGCCCAACCAAGCCAGAGGTGTCACCTGAACCCTTTTGCTCTGGAGTAAGCTCAGAAAAACCAGCAGGAAGGGTGAGAAAGCACAGGTTTAACTGGGATATTCCCACCCCCACCAGAAGATATCCCCCCATGCCATAAGCAACGAGGAACAGAAGGGTTTGGCACGAACTGTGCCATGAACCATGGTGAGGAGAGATCAGGCTGTGGAGGACAGCCAAGGGAAGCTCTCCCAGCAAGAACAAAATCACCTCAGAAAATCCAAGGGGTTCCAATGGAAAATCCAACCAGCTGGGACCTTCAGCAGCACAAGTCACAGGTCACTGAAGAGACTTCTCACTGCACTCCAAATGCAGGAGATTTATCAGCCCTGGCTGCAAGGAGCCACCAGCCTGGGCCAAGTTAAATCCCAGAGATGGGGCAGTGCCCTGAGGGCCGGGATTCCTCCCGAATCTGTGCCTCCTCCATGGACCTTCTCCAGCTCGGTTTCCCTCCCCAGCCCCGGCTCCAGCAGGGGATGCAGAAGCCCAGCCCAGCTGGCAAACTCCAAAGGGTTTTCCTGAAAGGAAGGGTCACACCCCAGCTCTGGTACCTGCAGCAAGCTGGGAACAGGCAGAAGCTGTGACAGATGATCTCAGCAGGGAACTGGTGTTCCTGCACCACTTTCGCCACTAAAAACAAATGGGGAAAGAAAAATAATCAAACGAAAGGCCAGCTCTGCTGGCCTGGTGCAGAAGGGGACATCTGCCCGCGTCCATCTGCCACCAGCCCCATACCCCAGCTTTGTTTTTGGTGGGGTCACTTTCCTGCCATTGTAGCTGCCTGAACTGCCTCACCAGGACACCAGGGCCAGACAGGGAAAAAGCTGGGAACGTGGGGAGAAGGAGCAGGCAACCACCAGCTCTGCTTAGATGCATCACTAAATTGTCCCGTTAGGCTCTTAAATCACTTGGGAAAAGATTATCTTTTGCCTCTTCCTTTGTTTTTCACTCTGGCAAATGCTGTGGTTGCTCCCTCCCTACTTAGATGGATGTATTACAGCACCAAAACACCTCCAAAATGTTTCAAGCATCATATCAAAAAATAAACAAGAAATAAAAATAATCACAGCTCAGTCAAACGAGCGGAACAACAACAGCAACAACCTCCCAGTTTTACTGATCCATCTGAAACTGCAAGGACAACTTCCCAAGCAAGGCACTGATCAAGGAGAAGAGCCTACAGCACAAAAAAAGATCATATTGTGTTCATATCAGTCATTTAAGGCCAGATTAAGTGTTCTTGAAGGCTGGTCCATGTGTCTCCAATTTCCCAAAGTGCCCTGCTCACCCAGGAATTGCAGGAACTTTTCAAAACGGGCTGCTGGCTCCCAAGTCTCCGGGATGCTTGACCAAGTGGTCAGGAGGGCTGAGATTTCCATACAAATTGCAAAGCTCCTAAATGGCTTCCTCAGCACAGGGCCGGGGGTGGAAACGGGAGAATATTTAATGATTAGTTCCTTATGGCTCCCACATTCTTGAAGCATATTTCTTGCAGTCCCTGGAACACTCCTGCATTCTTGATTGCAAAATGGCAATAAGTGATTTCCTTTAAAAGCCTTGTCTTTTATTGGAATACTAAAAATACCCCTCTAGCCCCAGTGCACTGCACTCTCTCTCTTTCCTGGACAGGCCCCATCAACCCTGATGTATTCTATTTTGAAGACAGCAATAAACATTTCAGCATGGGCCGTTCAATCCACTTCATAATAGAGCTTGCATTTCCAGTGGAGCCCTGCTAGCACCACAAATCCTCTTTACACAGACTTAAGCATGAGAGACTCCAGCTCAAAAGCAGCATGGATTTTTTTTTTCTTTTTAGAAATTAAGAATGGGCACAAACCAGTCAAGAATTAAATATGTGACAACTTTAAAGATGAAACCACTGGGCTGACCCTGTAAACCAGGGCTGCTGCAATGGTCAGAGCCACACTGTGCAGTGCTGCTCCAGTCAATCCACTTGACACAAACCTACGTTGGTGGGGTGAAGTTCAGAAAAAATTGCCTGAACATCCACTCCATCTGAACAAACACGGCTTTCAGATCTGGGAGACTCTGGCTGCTGCTGACTTTAAAAGCCACAGATGAAGATTAATGACACTGCACGTCTGAACTGCTTCCACACACCCAAAACTCCTTTTGTTTTTCCAGTCCATACAGACTGGAAGCCCAAACTGTGCTTCCCTCTGCTCATGATGTCGCTCTCCCTCTGCTACAGACTCTGGAGAACAGCTCAGAGATAATTCCAGGTACACAGCAAGGAGGCTCCTGCCTGAGCCAGGATTGATGTCCTGGCTGAGCTGAGGATCTTCTCCAGGAACAGCGGTTGAGCAACCACGACCAAGAACTGCGACAGGAGCAGCCAGACCTGCTCAGTCCCCACCATCAGAGCCTTTGTGTCTCCAGGAGCCAGCAGGGATGGAATTCCGAGCCCCAGCAGTGCAGGGTGCCCAGCCCAGCAGCGGTGGGTGTCCCAGAAAGGGGAGGTTTGGCTGGACGAGGTGCCCGAGCGGCTCCAAGCCATTCCTCCACCACGGTTACTCCTCTCCACATGAAGGGCCTCCGCTGGGAACCTGACCTCAAACCTGCTGCTCACACCTTCACTCTGCTCCAGCAATTTTCCTCGAGTCCCTCCACACCCTCAGGCACAGGCTGATCCCCAGGTGCTGGATGAAACACAAGCTGCAGCTTTCACCTGAGCACAACCCAATACAGGCAGGATGTGGTTACTCCTCTACAGCCCCAGAGGGAAGTGACCCTGACTTTGGTGCTGTGGCTGAACAATCCCATTGCTGCTGCCACACAGATGGCAACTCCCAGTGCCGTGGGATCCAGCCAGCAACAGGCTTTGCTGGGCATCAGCTTTCCTTTCTTGGGTGAGCCTCACCTCACTGAGCCTTTCCCCACCTGCAGCCAGGCTCAAACAGCAGGGTCTACAAAATAGCAGCTGCATCTGTGGCAGGAATTTTCCAGGCAGGCTGACAGGCCTCTGCAGAAACTGGGCTGAAACCATTTGTCCAAAGAGGTATTGGTGTTAAAATCAATGAAGTTTCACCTAAATGTTTAAAGAGCCCCATGGGAAGATGCCAAAGGTTTTTTTCAAGCACTTATTTTCAGTTGACTCATCCCATGAATTTTATCTGGATGGATCTCCTAGTCCAACAGCAGGACCACAGCAAGGACATGCTCTGGAGAAAGACAGCTGGAGTCATCATTCATAGAGACATCCAGAGGAAATGGATCATGGAAGGTTCTAGTACAACTTAGTGCTCCAAGCAGGGTCAAGTCAGGGAGCTGGGCTTGATGATCCTTACGGATCCCTTCCAACTTGAGATATTCCCTGATGCCACGATTCTAAGACCAGGCTCAGGTCACTCAGGGCTTTGTCAACCTGAGCCTTGGAAACCCTTAAGGACATGGAGCTGTTGAGGGATCCCACACTCTGGATTCCCTCGGATGAAACCCAGCCAAAGATGTGCCCAGTGTCCCCACCAGCCCGTGCTGCTCTGAGGAAGGCACTGCCCAACCCACCGAGGCTGCTCTGGGAAGCCCAGCACAGCAGGGACAACCCCAAAGGGAAATGCTGGAGGGGGAAAGTGCTTTTCACCTCAAACACAACCCTGTGGAAAGGGAAAAAACCTTGGCATCTTCCTGGCTGGATCTTTAAACATTCAGGTGAAACTTCCTTGATTTTACCATCAATACCACTTTGGATTAAGAGTGTGTTTCACCCCAGTTTCTGCAGAGGTGTAGCAGCCTGCCTGGAGAATTCTTGACATAGATACAGCTGTTATTTTGTTGAGAATTGTGTTTTCACAACTCAAAGAACAATCCTGCTTTTAGAAATTTGCTCAACCTTTGGCAATGCAGCCTAATCAGCAGAGAAAACTGCAGAAACCAGCAACCAAATACTCCTTATTAATACCATTTACAGCTGCTAACAACTACAAGAACCTTCTAAAAACGCCAAGGGAAACAGGGTGGGTGAAACAAGCCCTTGCAAACAACTGAGCCAATACATACAAGAATTGTGATAAGAAATTAGGTTTGACTTGCATAATCACTTTAAAAGTTTTCAGAAAATGGAGCCTGAAGAGCAGGAGGTTGATAAAATAACAGAGTTCAGTAGCAATGCGAAAATTTCATGCCGATGAAGTAGGGAATTCAATCCTTGCTGAATTTTTGACATCATTTAGATGTTAACAGAAATTTCTTCTCCAAAAAAAGAAGGCAAGGCATCTCTTAAAGCCCACACACAGATCTCTGACTCCTATATGCAGAGTACTACACAGAACTATTTTGGTTTTGGATGACTGCATTGTCTCATGTGTCAGGATGACTATTTGATTTTCTTTTCTTTTTTAATTTCAGCCTCAAGCAGAGCCAAACCTGTACAATTTATGCACGTGCAGTGCAAGAGGTCCCCTCTCATTTTGTGTTAAAAAAAAAGAGAAAGGAGGAGGGAAAAACCACAGTATCATTTCATCTCTGTACCTTCCTAAAACCTGAGAAGTTTATAAGCTCTTAACTCCAGTTCCCTGCTTTTGCCTCCCCACATGACAGCTCCAAGCTGCCCCAGCAGCTGCACAGTAAAAGTCTTCAAAGGAAATAAGGAAATAACTGCTCTGAGAACAAAGTGCTGGGGAACCCCTGGCCTGGGTGACACGAGCAGGGCTGAGCCGGTGACGCTGCCCTGTCACTGTGTCACTGTGTCACTGCCACGGGCACAGCTCTACACCCCCACTCCCAGCGGGGCCTGTGTTCAACAAACCCAGGAGAGCACGGGGAGAACCTGCAGAGAGCAGGAGAGTTTGGAAAACCTTCTCTGGTGCCCAGTGAAGTTGTTGGTGTCCCATCCCTGGCAGTGCCCAAGGCCAGGCTGGATGGGGCTTGGAGCAGCCTGGGACAGTGGAAGGTGTCCCTGCCCATGGCAGGGGTGGCACTGGATGAGCTTTAACGTCCCTTCCAACCCAAACCACTCTAGAATTCTATATTTTGCATCATATTCTCCTTTTGGAGAACATTTCCCTTTTTCAGCTCCTTAAGGTTATTCCTAGATATGTGTGGGGGATATATGTGACAGAGAAAAAAGATAAGTATTTAAAATTAAGGGAAAAAGATCGGAGTAAGGGTTGGAGCCTGTTATCAAACAAACAACTAGCATAAAAACACTTGGGAGCCATAAGTTGCCTGATTTACTAATTTAGTTTTTTTTTCCTGGAGTCTAATCCTACGGTTAAATCTACAGAGCTTTTCCCCTCACACTTCCAGGGGGAGAAGAAACCCTCCCAGCAAAGAGGCACATAAATCTCCCTGGATCATTTGTCTGAATCCTGCTCCTGCCCAAACACGAGATGCTCCATATGCTTTTGCAATAGCTCTGTTTTGATAGAATTACCAGGACTGTCCCTTATTAATCATGTTGCCACTACAAGTCCCTCTGGAGTGTTTGCTTATTCCATACTTTTCCAAACTCTTCCAGTTTCCTCTTCATTTATTAAAAGCTCGCTGAAGATGACCACAGCTAAAGCAAACCTCTGCTACTACAGAACAGAAGGGAAAAAAATGGGGGGAGAGGGGGGAAAATCACCTTTAACCACGACTTTTCCTCTTTTCCCAGAAGAACCTCCCCCAAACAGTTTCAGTCTTTGTTTCCCTGATTGTGGAGCCTGAGCCATGGCTATTTAAGGTAGCATTAACATTCAAGGAACACTTTCCTGGATGTTACTATTTGACTGGGATCATTGGAAGAAATTTGGTATTGGCTCAATCCTTCAGTGCCCCGAAATCAATGAGCTTATTCCAGCCTGTAAAGCGTTCTTAGAGACAGGCTGAAGTGCTTTGCTGGCCGGGGAACAAAGCCCTTGGCACCCCGCAGGACTGAACCCTGCTGAGGTGCAAGGCGTTTCCAAACACTCCCAATTAACTAAAAGAATCCACAATTAAGAAAGTCGCAGTCCCTGGGCTGACAGAAGAAAGGGAATGTTTAGCACAGCACGCAGCCCTCCACAATCCCCGGCACGGGAACGGGGAGCGTGGCCAAGAGAAGGTGGGGGATAGAGAGCAGGAGTGTTCCTGGGTGTCCCTGGGGAACTCGGCAGCGTGCTGCAATCCTGGGCTTCCCCGGGCCCTGCTCCCAGGCTGGGAGCACCACGGACATGGAGCTGGCCTGAGCTGGCCCCAGCCCCTGCCCTGCTCCCGGGAGGCTCCGCGGATGCCTCGGATCAGCCACGGCTGCAGGAAGGTTCTGCTCCCTCCCAGCACTGCCAATCCCCATTTCTTATCCCAGATCTGAGGATGGGCTCCAAAGGAAGGGGAATCTGCCTGCAGTGCAGAGAAAATGTTGCCTATGAAAGCCTTCTACTGATTCCATGTGGGCTCTGATCAGGAAGATCCCCATTTATCCCCCAGATTTTACATTGTTTTGAGGACTCTGCTGTCTGCAAAACATTAACTCAAACCAAGTGATACAATTCTGCTAAAATTACACTCCTAAGCCAACTACGTCTTTCTGAGTCACAAAACAAATATGCCTTTCCATGCACTTTTGGAATTGCAACATGGATTTCATTCTGATTTTCTCCCAGCTAATACAGCGTTTACATAAATTATTTTTCATGTTTATCTTTCCTCACAAAAACCACGGATCATGTTGGTGCTACGCTAACAAAAGCTGGGCTCATCCAGGCGTGGGGCAGCAAGGAGAGGCCCCTTGGCTCTCCAAGCTCTCCCTGGTCCTGCAGCCAGGCAGGGCTGACCTGCAGCCCAAGCAGCCTCCAGCTGTGCTCAGATGGACTCCACTCGGATGCAGCCATTCCCACTGGGAACTGGAGGCAAAGCCCTGTGGAATCTGTGAGGAGGACTGGAGAACTCTCCCAGATGAAGAACTCAGCATGGGCTTTCCACCTCTGGTCCAAGGCTGCTTCCCAGGAGTCCGAGGACAGTGGCCAGGAATGGGGCTACTCCAAGGGGGGGTCTGAGCTCACCCGAGGGGCTGTGAACTGTCCAGCACAAGGGCAGAAGCAACAACCACCCCTGGATCCCTGGCAGTGCCCAAGGCCAGGCTGCACGGGGCTTGGAGCAGCCTGGGATAGTGGAAGGTGTCCCTGCCCATGGCAGGGGGTGGAATGGGAAGATCTTCAAGGTTCCTTCCAACCCAAACCATTCTGTGATTTGTGAAATCAAAAACAGGCTGGAAACCAGAAAAATCAAACCAGCTCAATATTAAGAAGATGGAGCTGAACCCCAACATCTGCACCCACCTCTGTGGCAGCTGGAGACCAGAACAGGGTTTGAGACAGATGCACTAAAGACTCCCTCCCCTGCCAGCATGAGAAGCTCTCCAAGATGATCCCACCTCTGAGCCACCGAGGGGAAAAGTGACACCACGACTCCTGCCTGGTGTCACCCTGCCAGGGCTGTGCGTGAATGACTCTCAAGTCATGTTAAAAGAATTTTTTTTTAAGGTTTCATCAACTCCTGCCTTGATCACTTCAAAAGCTCCACACTGCACACACAGCATTACAGCAGGAATAAAGTCATCTGCAAATGGTTAATGAAATGCATATTAGGTGCAAACCACTGGGACTGCAGTGAGATGCCTGGCAGGGTTTGATTTCAAGCAAGCCACAGAACATGACAGTAATTTAAATAAAACCTGTACAGTTTATCCAGTGCTTCAGCCTCTCCTTCTGTCTCTGCTCCCACCCAAGCCAGCACGAGCTGACCACGTATCACAGAGCCCATCTCCAAGCAGGAATTTTACCCACAATGTTTGGCTTTAAGAGTAGGCAAATTAAAAACAGAGATGAAGGGATGCTTATCCTTTTATTTTTAGCACAGTCAAGGTTTGGTGGGAGGGAATCCTAATAAAATTTAAAAGACAAGACTTCTAATGGAGCATCCTTCATTTTAAAATGAAGAGGTGGATGCAGTGATTAGTTTTTGCTTGCTAGCAGCTTTTCTTTTGTTATTTCAATACTGTTCGCTGTGGTTTTCATGGCTTTGAGGGGAAGTTTTTAGTAGGGCCAGCTGCCAAGAACATCTCCCAGTTAGCTGCTTTGGTCATCAGTCAGTAGCTGCCATTAGCACAGCAGTTTCTATCTGCAAATCCAATAATTCTAGAGCTACCAAATATCATTTTCCCTCGACTTTGGTTTTGGTGGAGAAAAACATCCTTTGGAAGGCAAACAATTTTTTTTTTCAATATTTTAGCTATGAAAACACATGGTGCAGCCTGGGAAAGAGCTGCCCATAAAAGCTCTGCTCCTCAGCCAGCCTGCCAGTGAACATGGGAAACCACCAACTCCAGCTGCTCCAATTAACTCCCAGCATCTTCCTCAGAGCGCCAGACAATCCCGGGCTACTTGTCATGCAAACAACCTGGGAGATTCATTCTCCTGGCGAGGCAAGAGGAGGGGTAAATGACTGAGTTAAGTAGATTACTGGGGAAGGAGTCACACTCGGCAGCCTTATGAGATGATTAGACCCTGGGAAATTCACACCCCAAATCCCCCGGCCCTGATAGTGCACATTCATTACCAGCTCCAGGATCCACCGCAATCAGGAACCTTCCCTGGCAGCATTAAATATTCGTTTCCCAATGAACTTCCATTTATTTAGCTGTTCCCTCCACCAAAAAGGAATATTATGTTAAAATTTTACAGAGGAAGAAGCTGCAGCAGCGTTTAGTAAGCCAGCAGTTAATGCTAGAACAACTCTTTTCAGAAAATCATCAGTGTTTTTGGAGCAAGAGTGGGACCAGCAGTGTCACCCAGAGTGGTGGGAAGAGCCCCCATGGGCACCTGGGACTGCACAGGAGAGCAGCAATTATCTGCCCTGAGCACTGAACAAATCCCATACAGCACAGCAGCTCCTGCAACCCCAAAAGGGGGGAAATAATCCCATTTGTGGCAGGAGAGCCAGTGGCTGCTGCAGCACTGGGGACGGGCTGTGCTGCTGTGGCTTTGAGACCCCAGTCAGGGTCTGGCTGCTCACATGGGAGATGGGTGATGCCTCTCTCTGCACCCGTCACGATCTGACAGAGCACAGGGACTGAGGTTGGGGATTAATTGCCTGGAATACTGGGAGAACTGGCAGCAATCCTAACTTTTTACCCACTCATGACACCGTGAGGAGCGACCGGCTCTGGGAGAGGCTGTTCCACAGACACGGCTTTGTAACACTTCATGTTACAAAAGACTCCAAGTTTAACAGGAGTCTGTACAGACAGCATTATTCAGCAACCCTCCATTATCTAAAGAATTACAAATCCCCCATTTTCTGGATCTATATAAAGTAAAGGGCGTAACCCCATCACACTGGAGAAGGTGAGTGTGCCAAGAGTTTTCCCTCCTACCTGTGGTATTTTTATCGAGATGTCTTTAAAAATATCTCTCAAAGAAAGTCTCTTATGCAAGAAGTTAAGACAGCTGAGGACTCCTGAAGTGCAGGCTAGTTCCATCAAAGGAAACTCCACCACCAGGGATGGTTTCACCCCTGGTACTTAAAAGGAGGCCATGACAAACTGCACAAACCCAGTGACCACTCTGCTGAGAAGGGCTCATCTTCCTGGAAGCTGCATGGTGGGCTAGCTCTGAAGAGAAAAGTACAAGGCTAAGTATTGCTGCTGAGAGAGTTGAGGTTGTTCAGCCTGGAGAAGGCTCCAGGGAGACCTTAGAGCTCCTTCTAGTGCCTAAAGGGGCTCCAAGAGAGCTGGAAAGGGACTTTAGAAAAGGCATGGAGTGACAGGGTGGGGGAATGGCCTTAAGCTGAAGGACAGTAGCATTGGATGGGATATTAGGAACAAATTCCTCCCTGTGAGGGTGGGGAGGCCCTGGCACAGGGTGCCCAGAGCAGCTGTGGCTGCCCCTGGATCCCTGGCAGTGTCCCATGCCAGGCTGGACAGGGCTTGGAGCACCCTGGGACAGTGGAAGGTGGCCTTGCCCATGGCAGGGGGGGCACTGGATGGGCTTTGAGGTCCCTTTTCCAATCCAACCCATTCTGCGATTCTCTAAGGACCCAAGAGCAGAAATAACACATTTCCGGCCTCCCTGATCCCCATTTCTTTCTTGACTAATTCTGAATGAAGGCATGAAAAGGAGATGGGGTCCCCCCACTATCCCAGAGTCACGGAGCCAGCTCGGGGTCTCAGGTGAGCCAGACCACCCCACAGCCAGGCACTGAGCAGAGCCCAGCCAAACCCAGCCTTTCCTCACGCTGGGCTCGCTGTGTCCTGTGCCAAATCAAGCAGGAAGCAGACGACTGGAACTTGTCCACTGTAAAACTTGTTCAGTCATATCCCATAAAAATACCTGAGTGCCCACCTACAGACACTATTCCCTTCTGGGAGCTGCCACCTCAACTTCCAGGCCATTTAGCACCTAAGTACTCCCCAATTACAAGCCCTCTAATGACTTAACCAGGTCCTTATTGCCAGAATTAGCAGGACAAAAGATGGCCACCAAAAAGCCACCAGCATCACTTTGATCTTCATTCACACAGCAGCAAAGGAGAATCAGTTCTACTCTTCCTTCCTGGGAAGATGATTTCCAGTGTTCCCTTGGCAGCCAAAATACAGCATGGATATTGTAAGGGGAGCAAGCTTGGGCATCCTGGAATCATGGAATCACAGAATGGTTTGGGTTGGAAGGGACCCCAAAGCCCATCCAGTGCCACCCCTGCTGTGGGCAGGGACACCTTCCACTGTCCCAGGCTGCTCCAAGCCCCGTCCAGCCTGGCCTTGGGCACTGCCAGGGATCCAGGGGCAGCCACAGCTGCTCTGGGCACCCTGTGCCAGGGCCTCCCCACCCAGGAGTTTGGGCAGTTGCTGAGTACGTGAACTCAGCTCTCCCTGACTCCTCAGCACAGAGCGCAGCGAGCCTCCACATCCACCAGCTCCTGATTCAGGCAGAATCTACAGCCCTAAAGCTTGCCTCTGCTGCAGGGACACCAGCACAGCAGCTCCTTGCATACACTCTGGGCTGGAGGAAATCCAGTGGCAGAGAGGCCTCAGCAGAGGATCCCAGCACAGGAACAGCTTTTCATCACTGGGCAGGGCTGGCTGATCCAAACTCAAGATATTCCTGTCCAAGACAGTTTCTCTGTTAACCACACACAAATATGCTGTGAATGCTCCAACAAGGACTGAGGAACACAGGGGAGGACTGAGCTTATCCTGCATTCATGAGCAGAGCTGCATCCAGAATCAGAGCAAACAGCATCTCCCAAATACCAGAGATGATGGCAAACAATTAAACCACTTAATGATGGAAGTGGCTCAGAGGACATGGCAAAGTAAGCAAGGAAATGTTAATAATGCTGTCATTACCACAATAACCAGTAAAGCAGAAGCAGTGACACTGGGAAAGGTGCAGAAATGAAAGAATTCTAATTCCAGCAAAGGGCTGATGTGCAGTGAGAAGTCTGAAGAGCCACTTCCCCCCCACACCCTCCATCCAAACCTGCAGGCCTAACAAAAACTGGAGATCAGCTTTAAACCTCTACTCAATTCCCAAGGGATCTGAGTGTCCTGTCCAAACACACTGTACCAAATGGAGTGTTTCTAGGTCTGAAAACACAGAATGCACAATCCACGGGAAGAAATCCAATCGTCTCATCTCAGGAAACTGGGAATGTTCCTGTTTATGGCACTGCCTTGCCCCATGTTGTAAAATACCCAGCATGAATCATTTGACACTGCTGCTGTTTTTCTAGAAGGCCTAAACACGGGGCTTTTCCCCCTCACTTTTGAGTCTTTAATTTAATATAAAGGTGGGAAATGAATATTTTTGCATTTTATTTAAATGCCAGAAAAACATTTGCTGCTTTTCTAGCAGGAATGACTCACTTTGGCTCCAATAAGGTGCTTTTCCAAAGCTTTTTAGCAGCACTGTCACCTTGCTAACGCTCTAGAGCTAAACACAAAACATTGTCTGCTGGGATCCCCCAGACTTTATAAACACTGCAGTAGAACCAACCCACCCAGCCCTGCAGGAGATGGAAACCTCAGAGCTAAATAAAATCTCCAAGCCCAGGGAGAAGCATTAACGCCAGGAATATCTTCTGGATATAACTTCTGGAGGGGTTGTACTTTCCAAACTCCTTGAATTAGGTAGATTTGGGACAGTTTTGCAAATATGCCCATGATGTTCAAAATCTACCCCTCATGACACACATTGTGCTGTGTAAACCACTTGTCTTCTCTCACAGGCAACCAGAAACAAGCAGCCAAGGGGCAAATGCCAGTAAAACTGCAGATTTCCTCTGCCCCTGCCCCTGCTGGGGCACAGGGAAGGGCAGGAGAAAGCAGCTCCCACCTACACACAGGGATCCACCTCACAGGACAAATGTAACATCTGAATTGCAGCCACGACCCTGGAGCTCCTCAGCTGAGGCATTAAAACAGGTTGACAGAAATTAGGGGTGGGTGAATGGTATCCCCCCTCCTGCTGTGCTCATCCTCCACCCCAAATCCCAGCTGGCCACTCTGGGAGCCCTCCCCAGCTCCCTCTTCCAAGCCTGGCCTGCCAGGTGCTGTCCCATGTGTGGAAGAAGCTCCTCATCCTCAGCATCTATCACCAACTCCCATCTGGGCTCAGATCCCCAGGCAGCCCCAGCACAGCCCTCTCCTGTCCCAAACGGGTACCAAGGCTTCGCCTTGGGTCCATTTGCAGTTCTCCAGAGAGGTAAATGATGAAGACCCAGTGTTTCAGTGTGGATCCAGGGATGTGAGGCTTCTCCAGGTGCCAAAAGCCACCTCCAGCTGCTGTCCAAGGAGTTCTTGGCCAGCAGGCTGGGACCAAAGGCCACACCACATCTTTGGGAGGTGATGGCTGCAAAGTCTCCAGCCCCAGGTCACCACGAGGCCTGGAGACACCCTTCCCACTGGAGTGGGAGAAACACTTTCACTAGACACAAAATACCGACTCATGGAATCATAGAACAGTTTGGGTCAGAAGGGACATTCAAGATTATCCTATTCCACCCCCTGCCATGGGCAGGGACACATTCCACTAGACCAGGGTGCTCAGAGCTCCATCCAGCCTGGCTCTGAACACCTCCAGGGATGGGGAATCCCAAACTCCTCCCCACGTAAATGCACATCCAGGCCCCAGCTACGTACACACCAGCATTTGCCCCTGACTGGAGCAACCTCTGCCCCTCCATTAGGACAGATGAGGGATCCTGCACAGACAAAACCCTTCCTACCTCCAGGAATTACTTTTGTTTCCCCACACAGGCAGTGGGTTGAGGCAGGGGCTGGCTGTGGTTGAGGCAGCTCAGCACCACACCAGGGATGAGCTGCGGCAGTGCCAGCTCCCAGTCCCTGCTCTGCAGTTTGGCATCACAGCACAGAAGCCGTGTCCGTGTGCATGTGCCCTCCAGCCCAGCCCCTCTGCATGGGGGGCCGAGCTCCACACATTAACAGCCCCCTCGGGACAAAGCCTGGGAGTTTCTTAATTAAGTCCTAGTGAAAGGCAGCCCACAAGCATCCCACTTACATCCTGGGAGTAGCTCTGTCTGGACTTCAAACGCCCGGAGCACTGCCCAGCAGCCCGGCCTCAATAGCTGCTCCGGGATTTTCCTCCTGTGAATGGGAATGCCCGGCCTTCTCCCGGTCTCTTCAGCCTCCTCTCATTTCCCTCCAGTTTTAGACGTGTCTCTGGGATAGAGAGGAGGGAACAAAGGGGCTGCTTGTGTGTCAGGAGCCCTCAGAGGGGCTGTGTTTCAGTCCACCCTTCTCCAAAGCAGAGCAGTGTCTGGAGAGCTCTTTAGGAGTTTTCGTCTCATTAACATTTCCATGAGGGATCAAAGGATATATTAAAAAATATCTAAGTACAATTCCTGCTATGGAACAGGAATATATAAAAAAACCTGCTCAGATGCCTTTCCCTGATCCCTGTCATTATTGCTGGGTAATTGTCTCCTCATGAACCCAGCTTTTATTCCCACCAAAAATCTCGGCACATCCACCCCACCAAGCCCCTGCTCCCCTGCACTTTTTCCATCATCGGGGCTGAGCTGCCCCATGTTCCTCCCAAAGAGATCCCAATTCTTCCCTGGCAGTAAGTCACCGGCAGCAGGAATTGCTTTAACGTTGCCCCTCGGAGCAGCTGCTGGGGTGGGCTGGGAGCTGGGATGAATACTAAGGAAGCACTGAGGCATTGCGGGGGGACGGGGCAGGATTTTCTCCTGGGAGGAAGCAAATCAGGCAGCTCTGCGTGTCCCAGATGAGCCTTTTCCTCCCTCCTCCTCGGGTATCTCCTGGCAGGAGCCCTGCCCCTGTGGGAGCTGCCACACCTGGAGCCCTGTCCCATCCCGCTGCAGGACCCGCACCGGCCCCATCCCCGATTCCTGCCCGGCTCATTAGGGATGCCCAGCAACACCCCGCGGACAAAGCCACGGCAAACAAAGTGTGGGGAGAAGGGGGAAGGGGGGAGAAGGGGATTTTTTCCCTTTTTTCCCGAAGAAAGGAGTGCGGAGGAATTCCTCATTCACTGATCTGTGGAATACATTAATATCCCAAGTGTTGGCACAGCCTCCCATGCTCGGGAGACCAACAATGCAAGCAATGACTCCGAGTCTGGGATCTTCAAATAAACCACCCCTGCTGTCATGGCCACCAGGAAAGAGAATAACAGCAATATTAGCTGACCTTCATTTTGTTGTTTCCCCAGACCTGACTGCTAGACCTCTGTTTGCCTGTTACTAGGATTTCTTGGCTGAAAAATGTGAGCATTTCCTAGATGATAAAGAGGCAGTTTATTAGGTAAATAAACCAGGCCCTAAGCAGCCTCTGCTGCTTGATAATGAGGAGGGAAGGAAAGGCCCAGACCTCCCTGCACCACCTAAAATAACCCCAATCAAGGCTCTCCAACTACCACCACACGCATATTTTTCAACAGACAGTTAATGAACAAGAGAAGGTCATTCCAGCCGAGCCAACTTGTGCTCAAAACCATTTGCTGAGAAAACTATAGGCCATAAAAATCCCAGCAGGCACTGTCTGTATCCTATAAAACTGTCCCTCTGTGGAAGCAGAAAGAAGTTTAAAATAAGTGTATTCTTTCAGGCTTCTGACAAAAGAAAGCATCGAGGGGAAGATATTTACAGAGGAGGGATGGGAAGGAAAGGCCGGGGACACCCTGCACCATTCCCTGCTTACCTCAGCCCCAGGAGCCACAGTGATAAACATAATTAATTATCAGGCACACAACGACCCAAGGGTGAGGTGCAAGCCCACAGCACCTCCCTCAAAAGGCTACTGCAAATTAGAGGCAAGTTTTCCAAGTTTTCCCAATGCATCTCACAGATAAATGTAATAATCCAATGGATTCAGAAAGCGTGGCTTGGAAAACAAAGTTTCCACTGAAATAGAGCTAGTGGTACTGTTTTCCTTGCCAAAAGAACAATGTTCTGGTGCAGGGTTTTTGAGTATTTAGGAGATAAGTATTACACAGGAGCTACTGTGTGCTACAATCCATTTGGGGACGTGGTACAACACAACCACAATGCAGCCAGTGTCCCACGAGTCACAGCCTCACACCTGCAACTCCTCTGCAGAGCCCAGAACCCACCAGAACGTCACACCAAAGCCACTGGCACAAGCTGATCATCCTGCAGCAGAAACAAAGCCCTTCCCTCCCTACCCCACACTTCTGAAGCAGACAGGCTGCGTATTCCAGAAGCCAATCCCACTGTGCTGCTGCAGATCTGTGGCAGGAGAGCATTCCTGCCACCAGCATCCAGCTGGGTTTGCAAACAAGTGTGACATTCCAGTGTCACTCTTCTGCTTTCCCTAGGAAGGTGTGGAAGTCACTGCAAACGGCAGCCCCAGGGACGGCACAACAGCTTCAGCATGAGCCCCGTGTCACCCGTGTGACATCCAGCACCCATCACCTCTGTGTGACGCTGAGCGAAGGGTGCAGAGCCCACCTGGAGCCTCGGGCAAGCAGACAGGCAGCCCAGGTGACAATGACATGGAAGGTACCTTCCCCAGGGCTGCACTCACACCCGCAGCTGCAGCACAGTGAGGCCAAAGTCATGGGGTGTAATCTGCAAAAATTACCTGTATTTAAATACAGACCCCTGCCCCAAGTCCCTCTCCAGCTCTCCTGGAGCCCCCCTGGGCACTGGAAGGGGCTCTGAGGTCTCCCTGGAGCCTTGTCTTCTCCAGGTGAACACTCCCAGCTCTCCCAGCCAGTCCTCTGACCATTTCCCCTCTGGTCTCACTCCAGCAGCTCCACGTCCCTCTGCTGTAGTTCCGCAGGGCTGGGGCAGCTCTGCAGGTGGGGTCTCACCTGAGTGGGGCAGAATCCCCCTTCCCCTGCTGCCCACACTGGGGATCAGCCCTGGACACAGGGGGGTCCTGGGCCCGGAGAACACAGCCAGGGAATGTTGAGCTTCTCACCCCCAAGTCCTTCTCCTCAGGGCTGCTCCTGATCCATCCCCACCCAGCCTGTTTTGGGATCACTCTGACCCCTGTGCAGGACCCTGCACTCAGTGTTGCTGAACCTCCTGAGGGTCACAGGAACCCACCAAACTCCGTGGGGCCATTCCCACCTGAGCCCCACACCCCCCCCCATGGCACAGTGCTCCCAGCACCCCGAGCACAGCCCTGGGACGGGGACACTGCCAGGCCCTGGCCGCTCCTGCAGCTGCAGCTCACGGGCCTGGCCGGACACACAGACCCTTATCCTTTCCCAAAACAGAACCACCAATCTCAGATGTGGGATGAACGTGGCTCCGTTAACACTCTGCTGGAAGCAGGACTCCTGTGTTTGAATGCCATGAGGTGAATGCTGCACAAACATCTTGATTTTCACCTTAAGTCAATACATTTTCTAAAGCAACACCAGAAATGCCCCCCTGCCCCCAGAACTGACAAATCCCCCACAAGAGCAGGGCTTTCTTACTGCTCTTCCCATGTGCCTGAGGACAGTTCTCCTCCAGTCCACTGGCACAATGGCAGGAATCCTACTGCACTTTTGGAAAACAAGAAATATTTGAGATCACAGCCCCTGTTGATTTATATCCCCGGATTCTGGTGGGATCAGCATCCTCCATGCATCTCACAAAGCCCTGAAGAGACAACATAACCACTTGTCCCTAGCAGACTAATTTCTCCATTAACCACATCCTCCATGCATTGTTGTGTCCCTGCAGTGCCTGGGGCTTGGGAAGCAGAATTCCAGATGCTGGACCCTTGCTCTGCCCAGGCCCTGTGTGCTCAGCACAGCTCTGGCTTGGGGTGGAATCAGGGTAACACGACCGAGAGAGGCTACAAAAGGCTCAGCATTTGGGAACCAAAGACTAAGGCAGAATTTCAGTCTGCAGGAATTACTACAAACATTTAACCCAAATGATTGCCCCCCTAATTTAGGTTTTAATGTGGCACGAAATCCCCAAGCCTGAGCACCGTTGTATTTCAGCTCCAGATCAGGGAGAGCAATTATTTTGTCATTGAGCATATTAGGAAAGAAAAGGCAGAAGGAGGCAAGTTTGAGCCTCTTTGGTAATGTACAAATTAACACATTTCATCACCATTTTCAGAAATATAAATTAATGATTTAATTCTGCAACATGTATGCTTGGAAACCAAGCTGTAAGCAGTCACCCTTGGATATTTCACACAATTCAGTTTTTTTCAATATTGAAATACAATTAATTGCTTGGCCTTTTGCAGTGATGGACAGCTTGGGTGAGCAGGGTGCCCAGGGACTTATTTTACCACCAGATTTGTAGGATCCCACGACGTGGGTTGACGACAGCTGCTCGAAATCTCCTGATAGGTATGAATGGGCACTGGTGAAGTTCAATCTGTTTGAACAGCTGCATATGCAAATGTAATTGAGAAGATGTCTATTGCCTTTTGCTTCCCCTCTCCCCTCACCCTGTCTCCTGATGGGGAGGGATGGCATTTCACAGCTCCAGGCTTCAACCTCTGCCTGATTTACATCTCCCAGCCCAGCCCCGGAAATGCCACTCTCGGAGTGTCCTTAAAATCAGGGCTCAGCTGAACACAGGATTATTCTGCAATCTCCATGCCCGCTTGGGAAGCAGCCCCTGGGCAGTGCACCCCAGGAAAGGGACTTTTCCCCACCTCGTTCTACACGTCCGTGGCTGCCCTTCACCTTGTGTTTGTACCACACCTGCTGTGCAGCCTGGAGGAACCATCTCACTCCTGTCTCTGCCTGCCATCACCAGCCAGGGAGACGCCCTCGGGTCACCACAGATGGAAAAGGGCACATGGGAAGGGCTTGGGGACAGAGTGGCTGCAAAGTGCCCAGTGGAAAAGGCCCTGGGAGCGCTGTGGCCGTGGCTGAACATGAGCCCAGGGGTGCCCAGGTGGGCAAGAGGCCAGTGGCACCCGGGCTGTCCCTGCAGCCACAGGCCCAGGACAGTGCCCACCCCCTGTGCTGGTACTGCTGCGGCACCGCCAGTGCTGGGGACAGTTTTATGCCCCTCATGACAAGCAGGGCACTGAGGGGCTGCAGTGTGTCCAGGGAAGGGAACAGAGCTGGGAAAGGGTCTTGAGCAGCTGAGGGAGCTGGGAAAGGGGCTCAGCCTGGACAAAAGGAGGCTCAGGGGGACCTTGTGGCTCTGCACAACTCCCTGACAGGAGGGGGCAGCCGGGGGGGTCGGGCTCTGCTCCCAGGGAACAGGGACAGGAGGAGAGGGAACGGCCTCAGGCTGGGCCAGGGGAGGGGCAGGTTGGACATCAGCAGGAATTTCCCCATGGAAAGGGTGCTCAGGCCTTGGAAGGGGCTGCCCAGAGAGTCCCCATCCCTGGAAGTGTTCAAAAAATGTGTGGATGTGGCACCTGAGTACATGGTTTAGTGGTGATGCTGGGGTGAAAACTGGACTTGACAATCTCAGAGGCCTTTTCCAGCCTTGCTGACTCTGTGATTCCATGATTCTAAATGATCACTGGCTGAATCCATCAAGCCAGGGCTTGGTGGGAGCACGGAAAAGGCTATGGTGGTTCTGGAGGGTGAAACAGGATGAACGCTCATTAAATGAAATGAATTGGTTAATGAAGGCAGGACTGATGCACCCAAGCCCTTCCCCTCAAACTGAGCCTTACCCAGGACACGTATCCCGAAATCCCTCCACAACCAGAGGGGAACTGCAGCACACACACAACTGCCACCCACAAAATCTAAGGAAGAAACAGCTGAGAGCAACCCCAGGCCTGACCAACCTGAGCAGGATGCAGGCTCCAGAGCAAACCAAGACTAATTAGAACACGAAACCAAAAAGTAAAAAGGGTAGAAAACACTGGGAGTGCACTGAGGGGAAATCAGATCACACAGAGCTAACCAGGTTAGCTGGTCAGATAATGAATTTTCTAGACAAAGGAAGTGAGACAGATCCTACCCACACAGACTTCAGCAAAGTGATACAGCACCACATGGGAAATCCCGAAATGAAAAACTGGGGATTAGCAGAACTGGAAGGGCAGGAAACTGCTGAAAGGGGAAGCGGCGTTGAGAGAAGGATCAGAATGGATGGAGGTCACCGGCTGAGCTCCTCCAGGAATGGTCAGCAGGCTGATCTTATTAAATATTTTTATTAATGACCTTGGCACAAGAAGTAAGTGTGCTAATGAAATCTGCTGCTGACACAAAGTTGGAAAGCAGCACCAGCACACAGGAAAGCTGGGAATGGATGGGGGGAAAAAATGGGTAACTGTGAAGATGAATGGAGGAAGGCTGAAATTCCACGGGATGGGAGAGGAAGCCACGCACCGGGAATAAACAATAGTTTTTGCTATGAGTTGGAAAGAAAATGAACTTGAGTGGAAAATGTTCAAGAGTGAGAAAGGCCCAAGCAAACAGCTCAAAACCAAAATGAGTGAGGCACCAACATGCTGGAATTGCAGTATTTCCAACAGCCAGAGAAGTGCTGGAGCTGCTGGACAAGCCAGGTTATTGGGTTTACAGAAACCCAGAATTGTGAGAAGGCTCCAGGGATGCTGCCCTTGGTTCCTGTGCTTAAAAATCCAAAAGGTTTAAGTAGGAAGAAGTGTAAAAAATGAGTTGGCAGAAAACAGATTAATTTAGGAGATTAAAATGTAAAGACACTTGTTCAACCCTGCAAAACAAGAGCTGGGAGGGCACGCTGAGTGATCTCTTGGACACACACATTTGAGGGAAAAAATAAAAAAGGGGAAAGAACTATTCAGGACAGCAGAACAAGGGCTGCACGTGGGCATCATGAAGTATCCCTGACAAGCCCAGGCTAGAAATAAGTTTATGACCATTTCAGCCTTCTAATAGGAGTAATGGGGGGGAAAAAACAAGCTTGTTCTCAGAAATTTCTCTTGAAGGGATCCTCTGACCCAGAAGGTCCCATCTTTTCCTGCTCAACACACACAGAGCTGACAGCACCAGGACATGCTCTGCTTCCCACCTGGAAGGGCAGTCATAAAGCAAGTCCAAACCCCCTTTTCTTACAAAAAAAACTTGTTTATGACTGCTTAGGTCCATCCTCTTTCATCAGCTGAATCCATCCCAACACCTCAGCATGAGCAATTTGAAGGCAAATATTTGAGACGTGAATCTAGTGAGTGTAAGGAGGACGAGGAGAAGGAGGAAGAGGGGGCAGAGCAAGGCCATGAGCTGGCTGGAGGGCACAGAGGCACTGCAAGAGTGAGCACCAGGCTGGGGGACACTGCCACCAGCACAGGCCTCATCTCAGGAAAATCTCTAAGTTGCCAGGCCAGGAAATCTCATCCCATCAAAGGCTGGAGAGGTGACTCAGAGCCAGTGCAGTTGTCAGGGCAGCACTGGGGAGGAATATCAGTGTAACTTCTCCAAGAGTCGGATTGCAGGAAAGGCTGATTTCATGGCAACTGAACCAGCTTCTCCCCTCCACTGAGAAAAAAACAAATGGATGGGGACTTGCTCATCTAAACACACAGGATACGTCAGAGGAACAAACCTGAGCAACTGCCACCATAATTTATAAAACAAATTAAATCCATGGCAAAAATAAGCAAAACTTAGAACAGAGAGATCACACAACCTGGCAGAAAAAGGCCTCAGCCTGCATGAATCATTATTTTCTAGAGGAAACCTTATATAGTCCAAGCAATCCTATTTTCAAACAAACCAAACCTTCCAAAAACTCCAATTAATGGGTTTAGCAAAGCTCTGTTTTTAATTCAGGTGTTTTGGTGATTTGGTAAGATTAAAAAAAACCACCTGGTACAGATTAACTTGCTGTAGTTTACACCCTGCTTTTGGCATCCACAGCCCCTCCCTGGGAAGGAAGGCAAAGAGGAGCTGAGAGCATCTACCTGGGGCTGAGGGAGGTGATTAGATTGCATTGCCATCTTGTGGAACAGGAGAAAACCGGGGACAGGGGAAAACTGCTCAGGCACCTCTGTGCAGTGGGGTGCTGCTCTCCAGAACACAGCTCCTGCCCCAGAAGGGGATTTGCTGTGGTTGTTCTTCATTCTCCTCATTTATCTGAAAGGGCAGAGGGATGCACACGAGGAGAACATGGTCTGCTGCCCTCAGGCTGCTTGGAAGGGGAGGGACACAGACTCATCTATCAGAAATAAAAGCTTCCTCTTTTTTTTTTTTTTCTTGTTTTTACTGTGACAAAGTCATGATTTTCTGTGTTGCTTCCCCAGAAAACAAAAGCAGCTTTTCTCCCTGGCTACAGGAGAACCACCAGAGAGTGACTGGGGTAGGAGCAGGAGTAGAACCAGCAAGGCCCAGGTCCCCTCCCCAATTCATGGTCTGGTTCAGCAGGACCTGAAGAACATTTCTGACTCCACACATGGTACAGCTCGGATGCAACCACCTCTGCACAGGTCACATCTGCCAACAGGGCTCCCAGCTGTGGCCTGAGTTACTAAAATCCCCTTGGCTCCTCCACACACAACCACTTCAGGATGTTCTTATCACAGCCAAAGCCTGGCTTAACCATCCTCTCTGCAGGGAGCTGCCTACTTGTGTCTTCAGGGAAAATAACAATACAAAAAATCCCACTACAAAACTCAAGGATGGGGGAAAGTTACCCAAAAGCACCAACCCCTGTTGCCAGCCAGGCTGGGAGCAAGGGGAGGCGTTCACTGCACTGGTTCTTGTCTCAAGGAAGGCCTGGACGTGGCACCCAGTGCTCTGGGCTGGGTGACAAGGTGGGGAGTGGTCACAGGCTGGACTCGATGGTCGGGCAGGGCTTTTCCAGCCTCAGTGAGTCTGTGACTCTGTGAACTCTGTAACTCCAACCTGGCCAGGTGGACACTGATGAGTGTGACTTTAAACTGGTGTGACCCATGATTTGGGTTGTACCTCACTGGACTCACTGGGGCAGGAAGCACCTGGCCCAGGGGAGGAGAAGCCCTACAAGAAGCAGTGCAAGTGCAGCACTGACCCGAGCTGGTTCTGGTGCCCAATAACCACAAAACACCAGCTCACCTGTGCCGAGTGACCACCAGCATCCAGAGCCACGGACCAAATGAACTCAAGGAACATCTTTTGGACTCTTTCGGGCTTTTCACAGACACTTCCCAGGGGTGGCCCACAGACTGAAGGAATGGTTCTTGTGGGGACAGGGAGAGGGTGGCTCTGGGGGGCTGGGGTTAAACCACAACATCCCCCAGCATCTCAACACTAATTATAGTTTCATTTATTTGCAAATTTTTAAATGCAGTTCTTAAGAGGACGTTCTAAGGGTTAAAGGTTCTAATAAAAAAGTTATTGAGAAATGGTTAGTGAGTGCTACTCTGCAGAAACTCCTAAAGGTGCCCAAACTGGAAGAGAGAGGACAAACCAACCCAAGAGCATCAGTGGTGAGGCTGGAAAGTCAGGATTGTGCACACAGCCATTCCTGGAGCAAAGCTGGTACAGGCAGCCTCACACTTGACTGATGATTTGTGTGAGCACTGTTGAAAGCTCAATGCAAATTTCTGAAATCTAAGAAACTTATATGTCCCACCACCCCTCCTAATGCCCAGCACTCACTGGGAAGGACTAAAACAATGCCAGGCAGTGTACAAACATTTGCCTGCGGATGACTGATGATTTTCAACAATAATTTCATAAATGCAGCAGGCTGGAGTCTATCCTGTGGTTATTCTTCCGCTGCAATCCCTGGGAGTTCCCAGTGACACCACTGTGGGGCTGCCCAGGGCCACCGAGGGAGACAGGACAGCCTTCCCTGGGCATGGTGAGGGCTGGCGCTGTCAACAGCTCTCCAGCCAGTGAGAAAAATGGCACTGAAAACAAGCTGTGAATGAAATAACCCACCCAGGACAACGTGAGGGCTTGTACCAGGCTGAGGATGGGCAGAGGCTGCTCCTGTGCCCAGCAGGTAACACTGAGGGCACAGCCTCAACCTCAGAGGGCACTGGGAACAGCCCCCACAGCTGGAAACAAGGTTTGCATGAGAGGGAGATGTTGAAATATTGATTAAAGTTGGGTTTCATCAGCAATACTTTGATTTTATGATTATACTGGCTGCTAACAAAGACACACCCATTCATGCATTACATTCCTCCTTGTAAAACAGGGATTATTCCATTATTCCAGCCAGTGTGCTCTGCTTGTATCCACAGCCTGTGGCTCCAGCACAGGCACTCATCAGGAAAATAAAAAGACATCATGACTTCAAAAAGGAGGGAAAAACACATTAACAGGCACATGCTGGAACAGAGTGGAGACTGGGTCTGAGTAAGGAACGCTGAGCACTTCACCCTGCTTTAAATCCAAAGTAAGACACCAAACCCAAAGAATTACTGAAGCTTTTATCAATTTAAATGATAAAAAAGGCACTCTGACAGAGTCCTCTAGCAGGTGCCAGTTTTCCTGCTGCTTGGCTTCATTCCAGGGATAATCATATGTACAGGGAGGGTATTTCTCATCCCAGTACACCAGTCCATCCCAGTGCCAGGGATAAGGGTGGAAAAGGGGTGGGAGGAATGCCATTAAAGCCTGTGTCCTCAGCATTATTGTGCCTGGGCAGGAGGAAGCAGCCATCTGAGGCCATACGGTGTTTACTCATGCCCAAATTGTTATGCAAACACAGGAAGACCTATGGGAGCAGAGGGAACAGGCACCAGAGGCAGCACTTCTCACCAAAGCAAAATGTTTTCCAATGTGCAAAGGGTGAGAGAGGTCACCCCCAAAGAATCCAGCCCAGGATCCTCCCAGCCTTCGCTTCTCCCATCCTCCTCCTCCTCCTCTGAAATTCCCCAGGCAGCCAGCAGGGGCTTCCCGAATTAAAGAGACAGCCTCATCAAGCAGCAACATGTCTGGGGCTGCACTGGCACGAGGAACCTAAAACTGGGGAGAAATCCCTCCTAGATGCCAGAGGACTGACTCCCTGCCCATCCCCCACGGCATGCTGAGCTGCCCGGGACTCGTGCGGAAAACGAAGCCACAGGAATTAAGGGGAGACTCCAAAGGCACACAGGGGTACTCAGAATCATTCAAGTGCACTTAGTTTTAAATTAAATCCATCTTGCATCAACATTCAAGATCTAAAATAAAAGAGTCAGTCATGAACTCTGCAGTCATGCCTTTAATTCCATCTGCAGTTGGTATGAGAGAACTTGGAGACAAATTACTCTGACTTTAACCTCCAGAAGAAGCCACAGGTTTTCATCAACCTACATCAACCAAGCTTTCAAAATGTTATCACTGATGGAGAACCAAATAAATCCCTGGAATTTTCAGTGCTGGAAAGATGCCTCATTGCCAGCCTAAGCTCGGGAGCTTCTGCAGCCAGGGCCTCACTCCAGAATGAAATCTCCCACCAGCCTCAAACAGGTATGTGACCACATCCGCCCTTGGCTTTCTCTTTACTAAACTACATAAAGCAAATTTCAACAGCTTCCGGCTGCAAGTCAAATTTCTGTGGAGCACTGTGAGTCTTCTAGCAAGATAAAAATGAACCACGGACACCAGAATCAGACATGCTACTTCCAGAACTGAGCTGCCACCACCTCCCCAGGGACTTCATCCCTCCATGAGTCACCCATCCCACATAAAGACATTTTCTGCCATCACCCACAGCATCCTCTCCTGGTCAGTGCTATCAACCCTCAGCTCTTCATCCAAGCCTGCCTGTGATTATCACCCCTCCCTGGCTCTATGGAGAGGGAGGCCAGTTTAGCTTTAGCAGCTTGCACATCACTTCAGGAGTCATCAGGAAGGATTTAGTGCCTGGCAGGCTCCGAGTGCTGCTGGGTTAAGAGCTCATTCCTGCACGACACCCCCAGGAACGCCCCTGCGGCCTCGCTCCCTGCTGTGCCCGTTTTGTGAGAGCTGGTAGCAAGTTTGTGTAAAGCTAATTAACATGCACCACTCTAATTTCAAACCATTTCATACAATCAGGATATTGTGCAATGCTGGAGTCAAATGGCTCAAGGAAATTAACTGCACCAGCACTTCAGCACAGCAAGTCAAACCTGCCGGAGATGTTTGGAGTGCTGGGGTTGTGCCTTTGAAAGAAGCTGTCCTCGGGGGGAGCACATTGCACAGCAATTAGCAACAGTTAATAATTGCACATCAGCAGTTAAGAACTGCCCTGGTATTGAGTGATTTGTGCTGAAGCCACTTCCTACCGCAGGACGTTGATTTCTTGTCCACCATCTTCACATGCCGTGTCTGGTTGCGCAGCCGGTCGTCCGTGTTCTCCACCAGGTTCGTGAGGTCGTCGATGATCTCTGGGGAAAGAGGAACAGCAGCATTAAATCTGAGCCCACAGCGTCCCTGCTCAACCACCCGCCTGCTGGAGGCTCTGGAATGGGAACCGGCTCCATCCTTCTGTCCTCCAGTGCGACAGACCAGTGCACACACCACTGAAAGGTCCAAATCCTCGGAGATACCACACCAGAGACTTCAGATTCAGTGCTGCTCCACTGCAAGAGTGGAGGAGAAAGCACAGCCTGAAGTGGAGGAAAAAATACAGCCTGAAACAGCAGCATCGGTCTAGGAGGTCAGGGAGTACAGGATGATGGCAGCCACAAAGCTAAGGTGAACTCCCTCACTGAGCCAGAGTGAGGGAATTAGTGCCTATGCTATAGGAAATCTGGAATTTCAGTCCCTGGAACAGCATCTCAACACTTGGCCACAACATCATCACTAAACCATATCCAGAAGCACCATCTTCATAAAGGCTTCTGAGAGCACCCAGTGCGGTCCTGACCACGCGACCATTGAGGTCACAAAGTCCTGCCTTGGTTCCCTCCTGGAGCTGTGGGTCTGGCAGCTCTCCTTGCAGCCCAGAAGGTCCTCTGGGAAAACGAAAGTGGGCAAAGTTTCCCCTACACAGAGTTTCAAGAGACGAGAAAGAAAACTTCAAGCCAAGCCAGCCTCAACCTCCTGTAACTGATGGCTTTAATTTTGTCATGGAAATCAGAGCTGGTACAAGGCTTACACTGAGAGTGGTTGATGGGATGGTTGAAAATTAAAAGCCATATTCAGGCACTAAATTTCCCTCTCACTGCCTGTTACGCTCTAATTTTCCTGGAACACACAGCCAGTGCTTCTGGTGTCTGAACACACCACGTCTGGCTACCCTCGGCTCCGCAGGTAGGAAAGGCTTCCTTTGTGCATGAGAAATCAGGAGAGGACAGCAGCCAAGCCCTGAGTGCTGCTGCACAGCCTCTTGCTCTGGTTACACTTCCAGCACTCTCCCCACTATTGATCCCTGTCTCTGTAAGTCCTGCCTGCCTTTGAGGCAGGCTTGGGGACAGTGGCAGTGCCCTTGGCTCCTCTGTACCCCAGCAGGTCCTGGCACTGCAGCTGTGCCCTGATGAAACCCTGGGTTCAACGGCCCTTAGGCAACAAAAGCGGAAGTCAGAGCACACAGCGTCCCATTAGCAAGATAAAGTGATATCCTGCCCAAATTTATGGATCATAACCCTGTATGGATGATGGTAGAGGGTTAAAGAACACTTAAAGAACAAAACTCCCATCAACAGGACAGGGCCCTTTATTATTAACCCTTTATTATTTTGACTGTATTCCTTCAAACAAAAGATTTCCCAAATGTCTCTAGAAGGAAAAAGGGGATGACAGTGAAGAGGTATTCCTTGTACTTCCCAAACTTCCCTGTGACACAGCAAGGAACCCTTGTCCTTACCAGGGTAGTGCCAGTGTGTGACATTAGTTCGTGCAGCTTCCCTGCTGTCATCCCTGTGACACCAGGAATTGAATGGGAATGGTTTTTTCCACCATTCACTTTCTCACAGGAGATCACAGAAACTCCTGAGCCGGAAGGGCCCCACAGGATCACCCAGTCCAGCCCCTGGCCCTGCACAGACACCCCAACAACCCCACCCTGTGCATCCCTGGCAGCGCTGTCCAAACGCTCCTGGAGCTCTGGCAGCCTCGGGGCTGGGACCATTCCCTGGGGAGCCTGGGCAGCGCCCAGCACCCTCTGGGGGAAGAGCCTATTCCTAAAATCCAACCTAAATCTCTCCTGACACAGCTCCAGCTGTTCCCTCAGGTCCCAGATGTTCAGTATGGAGGGTGTTTATGTTCTTGGTCTTATCAAGGAACAAGCACTGTATCAGATACAGATAAAACCAGTCTGATCATACATGGAGATAACAAAAACCACATAAAATTATCTAAGTTCTGAAGGCACAAAGGAAATGTCCAAGGCACATGGAGCACGGAGGTTTTGCTCTCCCAGGGAGCTGAGACATCTAAATGTCATCTTTCCAGTGCATGTTTCCATCTGCTCCACAAACACTCTGTCATCTCCAGTGAATCCCTATGTAAAATGATATCAGCATCGAAAAGATCCTGTACTTTGAAAACATACAGCTTTCCTCAAACATGAGCTCCTGATTCATGTCCTGCAGCCCAAACCATCCCTGTATCCACATGAAGGGAGGGCAGAGGGCGAACATCAAACATCACTTCCCTGTGTTTTATCCTCTGGATCTGACCCATCCACCCCACGAATACTGCTCTGTTCCAGACACAAACCCTCCATACTTCAGAAGTTGTTTGCAATACTTAAAATTATTGTTCATCAATACTATTATTCTCAGTATTGTCCACCCCACACAAAAACACATTTTCCCAAGGGATGGGAGGCATTTTGTTTGAGCTACAAGGTTTGTTCAGTTTGCAGTTCAGATATTCACTCTCCTCCCCCTTCCACCCAGGTCTGACATCTGCAAAGCCAACAATATTTTGGGGAAACTTTATCTGTCCTGCGTGATTCAGCACACAGGATGAGCAGGACAATGGTGCCTGCAAGGGCAGGACTGCTCATGTTTGCCTCTCCACCAAAAAAAAGTGCTGCAAGTTCCCATCGTTGTCAAGGACAAAGTGATAAGCATGCTTGGGAAATTGGAGACTTTCCTCTGCCAACACTGACCAGACCCTCCTTGAAAAACATCCTGGTGAACAAGCTGTAGCTGAATGAGAACAAATGTGAGCAGGAAAACTTTCTGTCATCATTTCAAAGCCCAAGGCATTGCAATTGGGATTGTGTGTAGAGCCTCTCCTTTCCCATCCCCCTGCCACGACTCATTTCTGAACCAAAGGGCTGCCCTGGATGTCCCTGGAAGAAGCATTTCTCCATACATACATACATACATACATATATATATATATATCTATCTCAACACATGGCCCAAAGCTCAACAAGCACCCAGCCCTTTGATATCACAGTTGAGACCCCGAGAATTCTGAAGTGCTCATGGCAGGACCTGGAGGTCTGAGTAGCTGGAATGGGGAGGAAGTACAAGGAAGTTCTGACCCCACTCCCAGTTGAACCAGAAGTCCAGCCCAGCAGGCTCCCCAGGCCAGGGTGCCCTTGTAACCAAAACATCCAGCAGAGAAACATCCACCCATCCACTCATCCATCCATCCATGCACCCATCCACCCTCTGCACCCACCAACCCCCTGTTGTGGTGACACCCGAGCACAGAGCAGGGCTCAACCTCCCTGGAAATGAAAACATTTCTCCCCATTCCAAAGCAAAGGAACTCAATGTTGGATAAGGCAGAGTTGAAAATCAGCAATGGGTTTCTAAGGTGGGCACCAAGTAATCCAGGGCTAAGGAAGTCCTCAGAGCACTGATACTCCACATGTTCCCACCTTTCCTGACCCACCTGCAACCCCCTCTCTGCCCTTCAGGCTGGCAATTCCATGTTCTATCACCTCCCATTTAGCTGGCTATGCAAGGAACAGGCTAAAAAAAGATGGAGAGAGACCTGAAAAGAGGGAAGGAGCCAGGTCCCCCTGTCAGGAGGGAGCAGACGGGGAAGGCGGGCTGGCTGCTGGTGACCTTCCAAAGGACATTCCTGTAACATGGCACTGCAAACCACAACTCAGCCAGGAACACAAATTTAGCCAAGGTCTCCTTTCAGGAAGCAGGATCTTGAAGCAGAAGATAAAAACCTATTGCCCAACCCCAGTACTAAACTTAGAGTGGGAGAAGTTTGAAGGTCAGCACTGGAGCTGAGCTCAGCCAGGAGCTGCTCCATCAGCAGGGACTGCGCAAAAGCCAGTGTCACAGCTGTCCCCATCCCTGCACAATGTCCTGTGCTGCAGTGCCAGCCACCAGCCAGGCAGGAGGCTTTGGAGCTGACCAGGGGCTGAGCAGCCCAACATTCCCCACGGAAGTGTCTGGTCCCCATAGGAAAGCAGAGGCATCTCCAGGTCTCCTCACCTCACTCCTGCCAGGCTGTGGCACCACCTGTCCCTACAAATCTGGCTGCTTTGCCCGGTGATCCAAACTACAAAATCTGGGATGGAGCCCTCAACAAGGACAGGATTTCTTCAGGTGTGTGTCAGACAGCAACATAATGGTGGGATCTGAGATCAACACAGACATACCTGAAACCAGGACAAAAGTCACGGCAGGTCCTCACTGTGGGGACACGAGCGTGGCTGCAGTGCTGCCCTGGCTCCTGCAGCCATGCGACCAGCCACGGAGAGGGCAGGGGCAGCCCTTCGGGACACTGGCATCAATTCCACACAAGGGATTTACAAAGAAAATATGCAAGGAGGGAGCAGCAAAGCCAGCACATGACAGGAAAAATGTAGGTTGATATATTTTGAAATACTTGACTTTTTTTTTTGTTCAAAATCGCAGAGCAGCAGTTTTTGATCTTAGGCAATGTGTTTTGGACAGTGCAGAGCAGGCTGAGCATGGGTCCAGGTCAGAAGAAGCATCCCCGAGGAAGAGGTGGGAGAGGCTGGAAGTGCAGCCCTCTCCCATTCCAACATAACTCTGCCTCCCAGGGAAGGGAGAAGTGTTTACTGGAAAAAGCCTGAGCAAAGCAAGGAAAACCTCCTATTTTTTTTTCTTCCAAAACCAAACACCAAATAAATTTTGGTTTTGTTTAATAATTTGCATTAAACAAATTTTTGCCCATATAGATGAACACAAAAATCACTTGACCAGGTTGAACCATGGGATAGTGGAAGGTGTCCCTGCCCATGGCAGAGGGGCAGGAATGAGATGAAATTTACGGTTCCTCCCAACCCAAACCACTCTGTGAAAGGCTAAGAAAGATGACCTTTAATATCTCTGAATTAAACATCTGCATTACAAGTCACATGGGTATCACATCTTGCTGTTCCCAGTTTCTGGGGTCCATCCATGTGTGTGTTCGTGTGTGTGGTTTCACAAGGACTGTGCTAAAAGTCATTCCTAGGATGTAAAATCCTTCCCTGGAATTGCAGGGGTACAACCACCTGGCAGCAGCAGTAAGGGTGGATTTATACACATCCCTAAAACCACATCTGCTAAGAGCTAAAAGAAAAAAGATTTATGCAAAGGACACAAAGGGAAGACAGACGATAAAAAATTGAGCAGAAGAAATTGTATGGGATCCTAGGAATTTCTCAGGAAAAAAGCTCATCCCTCATTTCCTCTTTTCTTCAGAGACTTTGCCACTGCCATGAAAATCAGAAATGTTCTGTTTTAATTCCTGAAATCACCGATACCTCCTGTAAAAAGCTGGTTCTGCTTCTCTCCAGCCACGGCATGGATAATTCCAGTGCCTGCCATGGGACAGGAGCCCCCCAGGCCAGAGCTGTAACTCATCCCTGCAGGAAGGGAAGGCAAACCCCGGCTGAGCCGAGCCGGGTGCCGGAGCAGCCTGCACTGTCCAAATGGATCCTTTTGCTTTTCTCCTCTGCTTCCCCTCAAACAGCCACGAACTCAGGCCTTGGGGTTGCCCACAGCCCCGGGAAGCAGCACAGCACTGCACAGCCACAGCTCCTCCAGCAGCACTCCCAGCTGCCTTTCCGATATTCCCAACGTCTCTGCTGACATTCCTAACAACCCTTCCCATCGCTTTGGGACTGGATGCCTCTGGCAGCCCCATCTTCAGTGTCAACTCAGCCATCAAGTCTTTCTACAGCTGGCCAGGAGCTTTCCAAGGGAACAGTCTCCCCTGGAAAGCCATTTGGCAGATGGCAAAACCAGCCCATCCCAGAGCGCTCTGCAGGCCGGGACCGCCGGCGTTTCACCTCCTCAAGGGTGCCCTTGGTGCTGGAACTCCTCCCTGGCCAGCCTGAAGGGAAAAACCAAATGAAATTCTGTTTTGCCAACAAAACGAGGAGCCCAAACTTTTCCAGAGAGCAAGAGCCCCTATTCCAGCTCTTCCAGCCACTCTGTCTTTCCTCCCCTTCCAGCCCCAGAGCCAAGAGCCCGCCATGCCTGGCCAGCCCCGCTGCGCTCCACAGGACAGAGGAGCAAATCAACTGTGAGGGCACAAGATCTCACCACAAATTCATATTCCACCATCCTCTGCAGGGCCCCAAGAGCAGCGAGGACACTGAGTTACGGTGCAGGGATCAACGCGCACATTCCAGCCAAGGAAGTGTCACTTCAGAGAGGACAAGCCCCAGCCTGAGGGGCAGCACAGGGACACGGAGGTGACGCCGTCTCTCTCAGTGCCACAGGCCCCCCCCATGATGTTTCTCCTGTTAAGGAGCTCATTCATGAGAGATTAAACACCTAATTCTGGAGAAATGAGCAGTTCCTTACGGGAGTGAAAGCCAGGCAGAGGCACAGTCAGAGAGCATGAGGAACTTTATATTTCATTTTGCACGAAACCATGTGGAGTTTCCCTACTCTTTCCTCACTCAAGAGCAGGAAAATGACCTGGTTCCTTTCCATCCTGTGATTCCCTGTCTCTCCCACGCAGCTGCACCACCCTTCTGAGGGCACATGAGTTTTAAATCCCTCTCCTCAACACATGGAATTCCTTGGGAAGAATGCCCATCTCTTCCCATGAAGTGGAACAGGTTTTACAGTTCTGCTTGCACACATGACTTTACACTAATTGATTGGGTTTTTGTTTTCTTTAAAATGCATAAAAAGCCACATTTGGTTTTGGCAATTTCATCTTTGACCTGCACCCGTTCTGTCTGTGGAGTGAGAAACCCTAAAGCCAAGCAAAAGTGGCCATGTGAAATTCAGCACTGGAAGAGAGAAACAAATCTGGGGTTTGATCAGTTTAGCAGAGCGGTGCTGCTGACCAAACGTTTCCTTAGAATTGCTTGGATTTTCCATGGATTGAAATTTATGGATCACCCAATAGCATTTATCGATGAGTAATGCACCTCCACGGCCTACCCCACTGAGTCATGGAAGATTCCAGTCAGCCTTAAGAAAACATATAGAGAACAAAAATCCCTACACAAAACCAATTACAGTAAGGCTGGAATTCAGTGGAGAAGCCAAGCATGCTTTCCCTCCGTCCTTCAGGTCTCTGGTGCCTCAGGAGAAGAGCTGGATACCAAAGAAATGAATCATATAGGGAATGCCAACCTCTATATGTCCAAACCCCATAATTACATGTTAATAAGAAAGCATTGTTCCAAGTGCCAGGGCTATGAAATGAAGTTTGCAACTAATATAAGTACATCAGAAACCTGAAGAACTTCAGCACGATGTGCCAGCCGTAATGTCAAGGCAGAGTGAAGAGAGAAAAAACACAGTAAAAAATACAAAGCCAGGAATCCTAATTTCTCTCCCTGGCTGCAGCCGTGCCTGATTTTTGCAGCCTCTCCAAGGTGTGCAGCTCCCTGTGCCAAAGGCAACACAGGAGTGCACTCCTGGGCTTCTCCTCCTTCAGCTCCACCTCAAATCCCACTGGTGCTCACTGCTCCACAGGACACCGGGACACCAACACTCCCTGCTCTGATGAGTTCGGCATTTCAAGCAAAGACCAAGATTCCTCCCTCCACCATCTCAAATTTAACTGAGGACATTTAATCTCTTCTTTGGCAGAACTTCCTGTAAGCATTAAAAACCCCAAAAATACAAACTTCTCCAAGGGGTCAAACCAACTTGGTCCTCCGTGTTCCAGCTGTCTCACTCTTCAGCTCTTTTAATTAACAGGGATCTTGATGGCCCTTGGAGACAGGCAAGTTCAGAAGTTCTCTCCTGGGCTCCTGCTGGCAATGTGTCAGGATGTGAACTGGAAGCAACTTTTTATAATTCCTACATGAATATTTTTGTTATAAAGGTGAACGCTGAAGTGCCAGAGCTGTGGGTTCTCACCTCACAGTGCCTCCCCTGCAGCTCCATGGGCTCCAGGCAGCACAGACATTTCTCACCCCTCCCTGTCCCTGCCCTGCTGGCAGAGGAGCATGGCCGGACTGAGGGGGCCCTGGGAGCAGCAGGGCAGGAGCTGTGTCCTGCCCAGGAGAGCCGGCGGGGAAGGACAGCCCTTCTCCCCTCGCAGCTGGGGACAGCTCCAGCCCTCGCCTGTGCCCAGCTCACATCCCACAGCACCCGATGCTTTCCTGGCAGAAGGTCCTGCTCCTCCCAACAGGGGCTCCAGGCCATGCCAGCTTCTGCCTGAGGAATTCCTCCAGAGGAACAGCAACTCCTTCCGGACCAGGACTGCTCTTGCTCCCCCGAGTTCTTGACAGCAGTGACCAAGGCACAGAGCTGCTCCAGAGCCCTGCACCCTCTGCCCGCCTGTGGGAAATGGGGAGCAGCCCCAGCACTCAGGTCAGAATGCCCAGGCCAGGTCAGAATGCCCAGGACCAGCCCACACCTTCCCCCAGCCAAACCCTCCCCACCCTCAGGGCTAACATGTGCCAAACCAAGAGGAGGAACCTGTTTGTTCTGCCACAGAAAACCTCGCCACCTGCTCCAAGGACATGTCCAGGACCACTCCTTCCACCCCACACCACCTTCCAGGCTGCAGCCAGGCAGCCTCACTCATCCATCCCAAAATACTTAAGGCTGTATCTGGGTCAAACTTTGATACCCCCGAGCAACACAGAACACTTCATCCTCTTGAAAGCAGGTCGAGGAGCAGCAGATGGTGATCGGAGAATGCATGGAGGTGACACAGAACCATCCAAGGACATCAGCTGTGGAAGCCCTCCCCGGCTCATCCACAGCTAGAACAACAGTGGGAAAACAAACACTGCTATCAATTCCAGCTCACACAGTTATTACTTAAGAGTTGTTATTTTAAAAGCACACACTGAGAAGTTTTCCCTTCTCCAGCTGCTTATTTTGTTTGATTCAAACAAAACCCATGGACATTAATTTTAGCTGTACTTAATTGAATAATTTCTCCGGGGAATGGTTCAGGGACAGTTTTAAGGCAGGCTGTTTCCAAGAGCCATTACTAATTGGCATCTACCATAGACCCAGTGTGCCAACCAAAATAGTACTTTTGAATGTTACTGGAACTGCTTTCAGCCCAGATGTGTTGAGAATTCACAGTGATACAAGGCAGGCAAGAACTATATTCACATGATATGGCATTTTGAGTTTCCTCTCCCAGTTATCTGCAAGGAGATAAAAGTCTCCTTCCCTGGAAGTATTTGAGTGTAAAGTCATTTGTTCCTCCCCTTTGCCCCCAACAAGTGACCCTTCCTTTTACTCACTGTGTTTAATGCACACCAGCACAGTCACCTGAGATCAAATAGACCTTTATAACAAAAATATTCATGTAGGAATTATAAAAAGTTGCCTCCAGTTTACAGCACGGGCTGAAGTCCCCAGTGCCACACACCCAGGGCACTGTTCTGGGCACTCCAAGCTTACAGCACTCACAGGGTCCTTTGCACTTGAAATAATTATTAATTTTTATCCAAATCCCAAATCCAAGTGCCTCAGCAACACAAACAGAGATTTCAGGGCCAGACTATCAAAACTTCCAGCAAAATCTTCAAGTTATAGGGACAATGTCATCAAATTATTTTCCTACATACGTGACTCTGGGAAAAAGCAAGGAAATCCTGCTAACAGATAAAATACCCATGAAATCTGCATGTCTAGGAAAGCCCGGAGCACTGGGAGGCTGGAAGGCCACTTGCATGGCTATAACAAATCCCTGCCAAGCAAAACACTTTTCCTGCTACAATGCGTTTGTGCTCTGCAAACTTACAGCAGAAAATGAAAGGACAGAAGCTATTTCAGACTCCACATTTGTTTGTTTTCCCTTTATCCAAAATCTAAGCAGGATTTTTTAAAATACTGCCTTCAGAAATTGTTGGCAACGCTCACCCCTGCTTTCTTTTAGCAACTCTCATTTTTCTCAAGTTTTTACACCACTGCGACCCTTTTCCATAGATATCAACAGCTTTCATTCCAAATACACATCAGTTGCCA
Organism: Melanocharis versteri; assembly: GCA_013397845.1. NCBI lineage: Eukaryota > Metazoa > Chordata > Aves > Passeriformes > Melanocharitidae > Melanocharis > Melanocharis versteri. The sequence goes on along the minus strand of VZTG01007189.1, from coordinate 43,031 downwards.
CAGTTTCCTAAGGCGGTTTAGCAAATCCCCATAAAACACTGTTTGGCTGCTAAACACCTCAAGCTGAGGTTTCCAGTCCATTTCACAAAGAAAGAAACCAAAAAAACACCACAAAAATACCAAAATACCTACAAACAAAACAACCAACACCAAAACAAAAACACCAAAAAAAAGTCCAAAAGAGATACATTATATCCCATAAAACACTATTTGGCTACCAAACACTCTAAGCTGAGGTTTCCGGTCCATTCCATAAAGCAAAGAAAACCAAAAACCCCACAAAAATACCAAAACTGAAACAACCAACACCAAAACAAAAACATAAAAAAAAAAACCAAAAAAAACCCCAAACCTGTGTTATACTCCATGCAGCTGTTGCCACTTTTAAGACGTCCTTGGCAATTCCCGCTCCTGTACTTCACGTAAGGTGGACCCACCCCAGGAATGTAACCCAGTCCTTGTGGGTACCAACAAACCAGGCCTTAGTCCATGGAGAAAAACATAAAATGCAACAGTGAAGCAGAGCATCTCATCCACGCTGGTCACAGCCACCTCAACCCAGCTCTACACCTTCCTGCCCTGAGATAAAAACCAATTCTCATCCGTTGGCTCCATGGCCAACACCTTCAAAGAAAGGAATACTGAAATTCCTGGGATGTCTGGCAGGCTGAGCAGGATGTATAAACTCATTCCTACTGAAATGAAAGAAAAATCAACCCAAAATGCAGGACCACACCACCCCCCAAGCGTTAACTGCAAGGCCATTTCCAAGCCACCACAACGCCCCACATTTTTCACATTAAGAAGCTCCAAACCAGTGAAACGTTTCATTGCTGCCACAGCCCCTACAATGGAGAATTATTCAACAACTGCAGATTAAGTGCTGTTGGTTTCGACGCAGATTAAAGAAGATTGGTAAAAATGACCAGCAGTGCTCCTGCACAGCTGGAGACCAAAACATGGACTGCAGCTTGAGGAGCAGAACGGGGATGGAGCTCAAAGTGCCCATGTGATGCTGACCCCAGGGACTCAGACTGAAGGGGTGCCTTCTTCCCCCTCCAGTTTCACTCATTTTCAGAGCAGGCAGTGCCTCTCTCCCACAGACACAAGGACCAGCAGCCACCACATCTGGGAGGGTTTCCTGAGGTGACCAACACAGGACAGAGTTCATGCCCTACCACCCTCGCCCTTTGAAGGAAGATGGGGCTTGGTGTTTCTTTTCCTTTTCCCTTTTTTTTTTAAATGAAAATGCACTTTAGAAATCCAACGAGCACGTTCCCCCAGCCAGGCCAGCCTGACCCTACATGCTGTGTCTGAAAGAGTGACTCAAACGTGGTGAGCTCCCCATCCGTACCCTCTGCAGAACCCCAACATCACGCAGGAGCAGATGCAAAATTTGGGGTAAAAAAATTCCACTGCTCAAGTCCTGGCTCTTAATCATGGGAAGGCTGCCATCAGCCTCAGAATTCACACAGCTTTTGGAATACTGGGAGTCCACACAACCTTCTGAACAACCTTAATGTAAAGAGCCAGGGGAGATGCCACCCTGCAGCCCATTCCCACATGAGGACAAATCAGTGACAAACACAGCAGAAGAGGTTATGAGGCCAGCAGGAAAGATCTCTCTCACCAGCCCACCCCTTACACCACAGGAGCGAAGAACTCCAGGAAAGTTCCCCAAAACTACATGCAAAATGACCAAACACCTCTGCAAATGCCAAAAGCTGATTGCCACCAGCCAGCAGGTTCTGCTGCTCTGTCCATCCACTCTGCACATCCACAGTCAAACCTCTCCTAAAATACCTCAGCCTCGCCTGAGCAATGAGGGACTTGTTTCACTCTGCTCAAAATACTGAGAGCAGAGGAAAAGGCAGAACCACGGATCAGCGGGATGTCAGGCCTGCAGAACACAACTGCCATTTTAATAAACATTCGGGTTGGGAAGGAGCCAGCAGAGCATCAGAGTGTTCACCACAAGAGCATCATGCTGTGGACAGCTGCAGGGCATTACCCTCTTTGATCACAAACGAGGAGGAAAGCCACTTCAGAAATGGGCTATCAATCACGGGAGGAACCAGAAAACTTGCAAGTGCTTCATGGTTACAGTATTGAAAGCAGCTGATAAAGCTAAGGTCAACCCAGGCATCTGGGACTAATCTCCAGCTGACATCCTTCATCAAGCTCTACTGGAATCAGTGATAAATTGAGTAAATTAGCAAGAGGAATACATCACCTAACAACACATTCAGAGCTGGGCAAATAGCAGGAATTAGATGCCCTGCAGTGATGGCACTCCTTGGATCTCGCTGGTATCAGTGTCCTGCCTGCCCAGCCACCTGCCCAGGAGTCTGACGGGCCAAACACACAGAAACACGCCTCCAGAGCTGATGGCTCAAAAATATTCCATTCCCAGCCTGCAGGCATGGAAAAAGTTCTGATTACTCAGAGAAGTGGTTAAAACAACAGAAAGGGTGGAAGAAGAACTTCCACAGATAAGACGACTGTGAGTCTACGCATCCCCTTTAGCCTTAGCTAATAATTTTCTTTCTTCCCACTTCCTTCCACCAAGAGCTGTGCCAACTTTCCACATGCCCTCCCATGGATTTTCTGCAGATGTGGCTGAACACTCGCTGTTTGGGGTGGCTCTGTGCCCATGGATTTCTGCAGAGCAAGGGGAGGCTCTTACACAGAGGGAACCCTTCCACAGCTGCTCTGCTCCTCTGTGATTTTCTCCTTCCCAGAGCTCATTTGCTGGAAGAACCCAAAGTGATTAACTGGCACGAGCTGCACGAAGCTGATGGATTGGTGCCACCAGGCTGGGGACACTTGTGTGGCTGAAGCCTGGTCTGATCTCCACACACAAGTCCAGAATTGCAGCGTGACGAACACCAGCGCAGGAAGGAAACCCTGAGCCCCCACTTTATCAAGCTGCACAAACAGAGGGTTTATCAAACTGCAGAGATTACTGGGGCTCATTGTGTTTCGCCTGCAACTGTGTGCAGGACTGCTTTGATGGCTCTCAATGCATGGGAACAAATGAGCACAGGACCTGACTGCAGCAGCCAGAGTTCAACACCAAACAACAACATCTTATTAGCCAAAATACATTGTTTCCAAAGAGAAATTAATTTAAAAAAACAAAATTTATATATATATAGCAAAAAATTAACTCCTAGTTCTATGTATGTAATCTCAAAGTTGTTTTTTCTAGTTAGTCAGTTTAGGACATCCCACTTTAAAAAAAGATACACTGATACTACGAAAGGCAGTTTTAGCCCAGGGTTTTTAATTTTTTCCTGATTTTTACCTAGGAAAAACATAAGCCATTTCTGTCATCTGTTGAACCTGTTTTTTAGCATACTTGTACTCATCTGTTGTTCCACAACCTAGAATAAAGGCAGAGACCTTTTTGAACAGAACAACTGTCAAATATCTGAGCGTACAGAACGTGCCTCTTCTACAGCAAAGGCACTGTTCTGCAGAGGCTTCCTGAGCCTGACCAGAACAGAACACCAATAAGATTATCAGTCCCAAATAAAGTGCCACAAGCTTTTTACAACTCCAGTTTTTAATAAATCCCAATAAACCCCATTAGATTTCCCAAGGCAACTTGAGAATGACCTGCCCTGCAAGGTCTGCTCTTTCTACCTTTGGAACTATGAGCTCAATTTTAAGACATCTGGTAGTACAGACTCCTCATATTTGCTCTTCCCATATGGGCTGGGAGAAAGTTCTGGATGTTTTCATCATTTCTCTGAAAGGACAATGAACTCTTTCTGCATTGTTTCCAACCCAAATAATTCTGAAACCCAAACGGGCATTCATTGGTAGATGCATTGTACAAATCTTCACAAGCACAAAGGATCACATTCAATGGCTTGGCTGAGGCCACTGTGTTTCTCTCTTAAAAAAGATGTTTTGGACATTAAACACCACTATTAAACCCTTTTCCAGTTCAGTCATGACCCTGGACCCTGGTCAGACCTTTCCTCCTGCAACAGGGATGCTGGGGAACAAACCTGCACCACCTGGGCCTTCCTCTACCCCTCTGGAAACAGGGATAATTCTATTATCAGGAAAATTGTCAGTTTGTCAAATCAGAAAACATGAGCTACTGTCTTTAGCTATGAAAATCAGGGAAACATGGTCATTTCCAAGTGAGCACCCACAGCTGTCCCCACACTACACAGCTTTTAGCAGGAGCAAAACTCAAACCACTCTTTAGCCTGCACTGATTATGAAGATGCATAATTTGATTACTTGACACTTTGTAAAACCTTAGGAAGCCCCAGTACAGGCAGTGTCAGGTGCTCCAATGCCACAGGGAACTCACAGCCTGGCCACACTTCCAAGTGTCCATATTTTGAAGTTTCACATCCCCAGCAGTATTTCAAAACTTCAGATGCTGGGTTCGGGGCCTCAGTCTTAAATTATTTTTTTCAAACCCTCTTAAAACGCATTTAATCCTTTGTTTTCTTTCCGAGGAGAAAGGTTTCACATCTGGACTGTCAACCTGCATTCCACAGCATTAGCCTGGCAAAGCAAAGCAGCTGAGCCGTAAATCTCCGAGAAGAGAACTTGTCGTGGAAATCGAAACTCAGCATTAACTGCAAGCCCAGTTCAACACGAAAGCCAACATGAAAAGCCAAAACAATGCAGGCAGCCCCAAGACAACTCTGGAAATGAATCCTGCTGTCTGAGAGAGCAAACCAACCTCATCTAACACCTCAAATTGAAGCAGCATCACTTACCTGGATTTGATTCCAAACAGATACCTAAGAGCCCACTGAGAGCAAGTTACACAGTTGAATTTTGCACCACTTTCTACAGCCAGCACCCCGATTTCATGAGCAAACTGCAGTTTCCAAACATGCTTTGTGAGAGCTGAATGCTCAGTCCCTGCGAGCTCCAGGAGAGCCAGGCTCTCTGTTCCCTTGCTCTGTTCCCACTGCTGCTCATGAGTGTGGGGACATAAGAAAGAAGATAGAAAGCAACAAGTTGAGCTCCAAAGATTTAAATTCCTCCAGCCAGATTTCAGGAGAAATCCAACTGCCAGCACTGCAATATGCAAAACTGATTCAGCAACAAAAGGGTGTAGAACAGTACAAATAATTTTAGAAAGTATCAAAATCACCCCAGGACAACAGCATGTTACCAAGTGTCTGAGCAAAGGTCATAAAAAAGTGTTACTGTAACATTTTTTGATCATTGCAGCATATATTTGTTAGGTTTTTAGATTTGAAAGCTAGCTGCTAAAAAGAAATCCACTTCTGCCAATAATTTGTTTCCTTTAGAGGAAAAGCAGTTTTGGAAAAAGACAACCTTGAGGTTAATTCAGCTCTGGAACAACCTGGAAGAAAGGCCTGGCTGATGCACAGAAGATACCGAGCACCAGTGGTGTGCTTGGTTCACTCCTCTGTCAGCACTCACTTCCCAAACATCCAACAGCCCAACTCCATTATTTCTGATACTTTATACCAAAGCACTTTATTAAATCTCTCTTCCTCCCAAACACACAATGCAGAGCTCTGTGTGCTGGGCTCTGAGGATTATTTTATTCCTTCAGCTCTGGTTCCCTGTGTCTCCACTGGTCTAAGCTCACCAGGAACGAGTCCATCACTGCTGAACACCATGGCTGAGTCCTTGAGTCCTTTTTCTCCCAAAACTGGACAAACAGTCTCCACAATCAGCTCCATCCAGTTCTTCTGCTGAATTAACAGCAATACCACAAGGCTCTGCTGCTGCAGGAAGGCTGCCAGGAAATCCCCTCAACCTGTGAGAACCATACCTGTGACCCAGCCAGCCCGTTGACATGCACAGCTACTAAACCCACACTGAGTCTCTCCTGGCTGCTTCCTCAATGAGCAAGAAAACACAGCAAGTTTTTCTCCAAACTGTGACACAAGTGCTGTGATATCCGTACCTGGATACCCAAAATGCTGTGTGGGAGCACCTTGTTATCCCACCACACTCTGCTATCAGCATCCTGAACCACCTCAATATCTTCCTCTGCTACTTCTGTGCTGTCACCCACTAGCTTCTCATGCTTCTTGCTCCAAGTCTCCTTCATTCCCTTGGCCACAGGAGGATGATGCTGCACCTGTGGATGCTGAGAGCAGATCACAGCCTGAGTCAGCAGCCCAGGTAACCATCAGAGCAACCATCCCCAGACATCCCCTCCTGGACTGACAGCACCATCATAATTCTGGAGCAAATGAGCCCCCACCAAAACGGGCGCTCAGCTTCTGCTGGTTATTGACTGAGGTAATGGCTCTGAGCTTTCACAGGGCAGAGCACACTGGGTATAATACAACCTTTTGAAGTCCAGCAAGAAAAAAAAAAATAAAGAGGGTTTTGTTGGGTTTGTGTGGGGTTTTTTACCCCCTTTCTTTTTTTTCTGAACTATGTGATACAAACCAGCTTGATACACAAATTAGAGGTGATCTCATCAGTCCATTAGGACTAAAGCAAGACCATCACTTGGGAGGGGATGTGCTGGCCAGATAGCACTGATTGGCCTGTGAGCAGCACTACTGTGGGGGTACAAATGCAGCCTTCATTACACAGGCAAGGCATGGCTCCCAGCTTTCAATCCACCCCTGCAAACTGTTTGGCTGCATTGAAAAGTGGGATTTGGGAGCAGCGTCCCACACTCACCGCTCCCGTCGTTAGGCACAGACCGTGGCCAGCCCTGCCACCTCTGTGGATAGAAGGAAATGACCTGCAGACATCACATGCCTCACTGATTCACACCAAACACTGCCTGGGACAGTGTCAGTGCCTGAAAGCAGCGCAGGAAAGGCACTTGAAAATTCCCTGAGAATAGTAAAATGTGGTTTAGAAGCTTTCGCCTTTCATTTCTCATAAACTGGAACTCCATCACATCTTTCCACCAAGCTTCTTTGGATTTCTTTGTTGTCAAGCTAACAATGCTTGAAAGCGAAGAAAGTCTCATTTCTCAGATGTTTCTGTTTTCAATCGAGCAGCAGAACTATTTATTTTCCTAGCAGTGATGGAATTAAACAATTTGTCTTTGAAAACTCTATAAGCCTTCACCGTGACATCCCCTCATCTGCTTTTGAGATTAAGGTACTTTGATTTTTACCAGCTAAAGGTTTATGAACTGCTGTATAAACTCAATTACTCTCATAGTAAATTATGTAAAGCTTACATGTTATTTTTTAAATTTTTCCCCATGGAGTACTGTGGAGATTCAGAACAGGAAAGGCTCACTGAGGCATTTTGAATTAAAAATGTGTAACAGGGAAAACCACAGAGCTTCCAGAAACATGGAATAAAAAAGAAAAAAACCTCAACATCATTAAGTGAGGATGAGAGACACCCCAGGAGAGGCTTTCTCAGGGGAGGACTGTTAAAAAACAAGGGAAAAAACCTTCTATTTCAGTGGGAGGGAGTTCTTTAAAAACAGATTAAGTTTCATCTGAGGTAGTATGTATTCCTCAGCCGCTCTCTGCCTCGCTTCCTGATTGAAACCAGGGATGGGAGAGATCCTGGTGTGCTCACTTTGGATGTCAGCAGCAGAAAACACAGGGTGGACAGTGTGATCTGAAGGAGGTTTAAAGGAGAGCTGCCCTTCATGCTCACTGTCTGAGCTGAGCCCACGGAGGGACAGCGCATCCCCAGAGCAGCGGGGCAGGCTGAGCCCTGATAATGTGTGGGGCCGTAGGGAGCACGGGACAGGGATGGAGCCCACCACTGCTCCTCCAGACTGGGACTGATCTGGGAGGTAAAAACCACAAGTCACAGGCAACCATCACAATCTAAAGCTGGCAGGAGCTGAGTGACCTTCTGGGCACCAGTTCTGGGACACCTTGCACTGCCCACAGACAGGAGCAAGGCAGGTGGCAACTCTGGACCACAAATCCTCCACTCCTTGGAGCAGCTCTGGGGCACAGAAATCAGCCCCAAATCCCACTGCAGTCACAGGGCTCTGGTGAGATGCTGCAGGGATGGTGTTTGTTGGCTGTGGTGTGATACTGCATTGATTGGGGAACACCAGCAATGCACCTTCATCTTCTGCTGCACACCAGAAGCTGAGGGAATGGGCAATTATTCCACCCTTAGTTTTACGACAGCGAGTAAATTCCCATAAATTAATATTTGTCCCATGCAAGCTGTTGCAGAAAACACAGCCCCAGGCAAGCTCTGCAGAGCAGCCAGGAGCTTGCAGGAGTGTCCCATCAGGACGCTCCAGGCGGGGACACAAAGGGCAGGCAGGGGAACACCCCACGTGTGAGGAGCCACATTCACAGCGATTTGTTCTGCACGGTTCCCTCCCTGCCACACTTTGTCAGTTCTGCATTCAACACAAAAAAATGTGTGTTCAAACAGCATCACAGCACCACTCAGTGCTTCACTGAGATGTCTGCTCCGCCTGTGCTTGTGGTGTCAGTGACTGGCTGGCGTGACCAGGGTCCCAGATTCCAATGTCCCAGTCACTCTCCCTTCCGCCACCAGTACAGCACAGCTCAGCAGCAGCCAGGTGAAATGATGTAGTAATTTAGTTAATTACCATAGAATTATAGAATGGTTTGGGTTGGAAGGGACCTTAAAGGTCATCCAGTTCCACCCCTGCCATGGGCAGGGACACCTTCCACTGTCCCAGGCTGCTCCTAGCCCCGTCCAACCTGGCCTTGGACACTGCCAGGGATCCAGGGGCAGCCACAGCTTCTCTGGGCACCCTGTGCCAGGGCCTCCCCACCCTCACAGGGAGGAATTCCTTCCCAATCTCCCATCTAACCCTGCCCTCTGTCACTGTGAAGCCATTCCCCCTTGTCCTGTCACTCCATCCCTCAGAAACAGCCACTCCCCATCTTTCCTGTGGCTCCCTTCAGGTACCGGAAAGCCACAGCCAGCTCACCCCAGAGCTCCTCTTCTCCAAGGGGAACAATTAGTTAGGGAAGAGTCCCACGAGCACTGACTCCCATAGGCAGAACACAGCCCATCAAACTGCTGCTTTCCTTCAGGACTGGGGATTTCCCTGGAGCTCAGCAGACTCCCGAGGATCCGTGCTGTGCTTCCTGCAGTGTTGGAGGAATGCCGGGGGAAGCACGCCCTGGGACAGCCCTGGGAGCAGCCCTCACCCCCAGGATGACAAACAGCTCCTGCAGAGCTCCTCGTCGCAGTCTGGAGCTGTCAGAGCAGCACTGACAGATTTCAACCGGGGGCCATTATCCACCCAGAGGCCCCCGGACGAGCGAGCCCAAGGCGCTGCGTCCAGCAGCTGCAGCTCCTCCCGGGGAAGGCAGCGCTGCCGCGGAGCCCTGAGAGCTGCCTCGGGGGACAAGGACCTCTGCCCCCAACGATGCACCCCCAGGCTCCTCTGCAAGGCAAAAGCAAGGAGGAATTTAAAGCTGTTGGGTTTCTAATGCAAAGGGCCGCCAGCCAGCTGTGAGAGGGCAGGGAGGGGGAGATGCAGGTAAGAGGGGGGGCTGAGCAGCAGTGGAGGACAGTGAGGAGTTCCAAAGCCCCTCCATGGCACTGGGATGGCACCAGAGGCAGGCAGCTGCCACCCCTCAGAGCTCCCCATGAGAAAGGTTGGGAAGGAAAAGTGCAGGGCTCACTTTGCAGCTTCTCTTTTTGGCAACCACCTCCCAAACCAAGCCATGCTGCACAGCACCTTGCACTTCCAGGTGGTGTCTGGAGAGTGAGGAAAAAAATAGGAAAGCAGTTGAAAAGCCTTTGAGAGGACACAAAACCCATGAGAGCACACACAGAGGGTGCTGCCCTTTTGCTGACTCTGCCCAGCCATGGCTTCTCCTCCCTCTGGGTCCCTCCTGGTCCCACCAGACACACCAAACCCCAAGCATAGCTTCTGTGAGGACACAGCAACAGCCACTTTTACATCTTACACCCTGATACATCTTTTTCCCTCTCTTCACAAGCCTTTTTATTTCTGAAAAATTGAGTATTTTGGTTTACTCGGTTTACTCCTTCCACTCACCTTTACCTACCAGATCTCCCAGTGCCAGCAGGAGTCAGGCCCCATGAATTAAGGACACTGACAGAACTTAGCACTTGTAGACCAGGAAAGGAGCTGATGGCACTTGATCCCCCGAGCCCAGCATAGATCCACCCTGTATTAGATCAGTTTTCCTGCCTGGGTTCCCTTCAGACTCCAAGTCTCATTGCAGCCAAGGACATTGGCGCTGGTTTGTGACAATGGGGCACGTACTTGTAGGACTGATGCATCTGTGTCAGAAAAATCTCCAAAACTTGTGCAGAACACTGTGCATGCTTATCACACTTTTAATTCAAGCCCTGATGTCATGTTTCCCAGAGCAGTTCCCCCCTGCCAGAGTACCACTGCTCCGCCTGTGCTCATGCCTTTAATGTATTTGCAGCTACTCACAGTTCACAAGAGCTCAGATCCCAGGCTCTTCCCCAGCTCGGGTTCCCAGCAAGTCCCTGTCACCCCGAGCAAAGAGCAGCAGGGCTCTGCAGGGCAGGAAGCTGTGCCAGCAGCACTCTCAGCTCCCCAGGCTGGGCACAGCCACCACTTTCCCTCTCGCACCCACCAGTGCCCAGGACTGCTCTGCCCTCAACGCTTCAGAGCTCCGTTTTCACATCAGGATCCCCTGCTACAGCTCCCACGTTTTTTAAGGCTCCTCTCACCCCACACTCCTGGTATTCTCTCCCCTCTCCCACTCAGATTCCTCTCTCCGGACTATAGTTTGCTACAGGATAAACTAAGTACTCAAAAGTATATTTTGCAACACAAAATTTAGATGAATCAAGGATCTCTGTTACACAAGCATCGTGATGCTGGTGCCAAACACGCCTCTCTCAGTTCCAGCATCCGCAGGGATCTCTCAACCCAGCCTCCTCTCAAATCCCAATTCGTTCTGGGAGGTCCTGCCCATGCCTCCCTTTTGTCTGCTCTGCTCACAGGGGTGTTTGAGGAAGCTTTAACAAATCACTGCCATGGCAGTGTCAAGCTGTCAACATGACCACAAGCCCACTCTGGTTGTGAAAGGGCTGTGCTGTACAACAGGCTCTGCATCCAGGCCCCGCCCAGGAGCTTGTCAGGAGCCCTAAACCCAGCAATTCTTGGCCATAAAATCATTGATCAGCACTGTGTACTCAAAAAACCTGATGCAGACTGTAAGGAAGAAAGAACACTCCGAAGTTTTCTGAAAAAGAAAATAAAAAGCTTCTGAGCTCAAACCACAGAGAGATTTGAGAACTGGAATGTCCACAAAGTTTGGTGTAGCTACTTAAACTTAACAAAACATTCAAAATAAGCTCTGTTTTACCTGGGAAGGGAATCCCACCCCAGGGAACGTTCAGCTGTTGGGGCTGAAGGAGTTTTACAAAGAACCCAGCTCTGGTGTGATGCTGCTCAGAGCAGCCAGGCAGTGACAGCACCTCCAGATCTCCTGCAGGGGCCGGGAGGGACACGGAGCAGAACACACAGACACACTGCCCCCAGCACCACACACCCGAAAAAATTAAAATACTACAACTAAAGCAAGAAGAACAGGAACGAAAAGTATTAGATATGGCAGACTAAGAGAGGACTCTCCCTCTTCTTTTATTTTTAGGGGTTTTTCCCTTTTGGAGAGCAGGAAAGTCATTCCCTTAGGCAAGATGTTTTAATTCACATTTTCCTTCTGACATCTCCTTTACAGGCCCACCAAAACAACCCAGGGAAAAGGTCAGACACAGCTATACATTAAGCAGCAAGGAAAAACAAGGCACATCCCACGCTGAGGACACACTAATGGCTCTTTGGAGTCAACACTTCCCTAATTCACTTTTTAAGACTTTCAGTTGCAAATTTTTTTTCAGCTTTCACAGCACAAATAGCCACAAGAAAGCTACCCAAAGCCCCAGCTCGCCACGTCAGGATTATTTGATATGAAGGTCACTTCCTCCAGCCCCAAGCAAACTCCTTCAAACCCTTTAAGAGACACAAGGAAAAAGGACAAGGAATACTTGTATCGATTTTAGGATATGAGACACAGGTCAAACACTGAGTGCACAAAAACAATTCCTGCTTCCAGAGGAATATAAAAGCACTAAATACTCAGAAATGCCCTGTGCTGGCATCTGTGGGGTGCAACAGTTAATTTATTAAGACAGATTAATGTGCCCACAGACCCTCCAGCGTTAAGGCAATTCTGACCTCTCCAGATTGGCTGCCAATGTGATATAGGTCCAAAAGAAATTACCCTGTTCTGCTGCAACAGAACAATAAATCGGCTTCCTCGAATACAGTGGTTAAAGAATCCAAGTTCCTGACCTCGAATGTTTCCCTAGTAGGATGCTGTGCTGTAAGGAACAATCAGGATGACATTTGCTGAAATGTGTGGGATTTATGATATAATAGGTTGCACATATGTGCCAAAAGAGAAAAAAAAACCTCTTAAATCCAAGCAAATCAAGATAAATTAGCTATTAAAATAGCTAAGAGAACACAGTGCAGTACAGGTGGTACAACAAACCAGCTCCCTCTCCATGCACAGCGACTCCAGTTGTTTTTGGGGTCACACTATCCGTGTATCTGTGAGCGCACTCTCACTGGGAAAAGCAAAAATTGCTGCTCCTTTGTCAACTCCTGCTCTCTGCAATTCTCCAGGTTTCCACTTTCATAAACAAACCTTATGCAGTCCTTCTGTAGGAAGTCCCCCTAAGTGCACAGGAAAATCCCATTTTGTCTGGCTTTGATCACCAGGACAGACTGAGAACAAACCTGGGTGTTTTTACAACACTCCTCGTGCTGAGGAGAGGCCACACCGCTCAAATTCACCTCCCCACTCCAGCACATCCCCTCCAACTCTCCCCCCCTTACTCCAGCCTGGTGACTTTTTGTTTCCTTGCTGCTAATTGCAATTACAGGCATCCCAAAGCCCACAGCCTGACAAATGCCTCATGCCTCAAATGCCAGCACTGTGCTGAGACTGTGTCTGTCCAGCAGCCCCACAAAGCAAACATTCCTCCTCAGGAATCACAGCAGCCTGACTTCTCTGTCCCTTCCTACCCACCCCGGAATGCGAACAAGTTGTTAATACCCTGCAATCTGCTCGGTTTCCCTCTTAATCCTGGTTTTAGCAAGGCTCTGCTCGCAGGAGATCCCATCAATACATCCACAATGCGGGACAGAGCCAATGTTATTGTGAGCCTGAGGTGGAACGACTCCACTCCCAGCAGGAGCTCCATTTGTACAAGGAACCAGCCAGTTCTGCTCTAGCAGGGGGAACCACTTCAAATGAATCAGGCTCCCTGCAACAACAAACCTCCTGCCTGGGCTGTGCTCAGCCAGGAGCAGCTCCCACGTTGAGCCTGCCCTTCCCTTTCTGCAGGGAGGGGATTGAGGCACACACTCCCCTCTCCTCCTGCACAGGTCTTCACCCCACACACCTCTATCCAGCTCTCCACATCCACGGAGATTGGGAACACGATGTGGGAGAAGATTCGTGCAGCCATGGTCTTTGTGCACATTAACCCTGAAAAGCTGAGCCACATCCCTCCTTCCAGGTGAGGGATTCGCTCCTTCTTCCTTCCAAAAGCCTTATTCTGCAACTACCCATGGAATTTATTTTCACACGTTTTCAGCAGTTCTCAGTTGCCCAGCACCCACACAGTTAAATTCAAACACATTTCCAGCACCAACAGCAGCACTGGGCATCCCCTGGTTTGTTGTGCACAGCCCAACTGCAGCAGACAACAAAACTGATTTACCACTGCTCCACACCTACATCTGGCATGGAACTCCCTTGTTACATTACCCCCGGCCCAGGAAAACTTTTGTTATTGACAGACAAAATAATGAACATGAAAATAATTACTGAGCACATTGACCTGGTGGACAGGCAAGGACCAGCTGCCACAGGGCCACATGAGTACCAAACACCAAAACTTGAGCAAGAAGAAATCCCTCCTCCCCCAGGCTTTTGGAAGCCTCCTTTAATACTTAACTCTTTTTACTCAGCTGTTTCCAGGACATCTGAGATGATTGTTAAAGACTCAACATCCTCTGCTACTCATCTGGAGAGGAGAAAAGCTCCTTGATCCACTCTTGTAGTACCAGAGTTCCCTGAGCAAACTACGACTTGCCTTACACAGAACGGGGCTGCTCAGCAGAAGCCTCCCACGTGAACACCCTGAGCCCAGCTCAGAACACTGACAGACAACACCAGCAGGGAAAAGCTTTGAATCCTCCCCAAAACTCACTTCTGTAAACGCTTCACTGTTTAGGCAAAGATGAAAGGGGTGCAGTCAAATCAAACACCACTCCATCACACGAGTATTGGCAAAACACATTCTTAGGGCTTGGCATTTTCCAAAAATACAACCCAAAAGCGAGGGAAGATTCCTCCTTGCTCAGCGTGGCTGCTGCAGAGGCCGGGGGAGAGTCGAGCTGTGGCAGTACCTTACCCTGGGATTACGACGTCGTTACTCCCAGCATTGACGGACGGATTAATTGGAGACAGCTGCAAGGAGAACTCTCCTAACGACATGATTCATTAGTTTTCATAGATAATTACATCTGCTCATGGCCTCACACTGAATCATTCATTTAGGGAATTTTTGGGGCATTAAATTTAAATGCAGTAATCAGATTTGTTAATCTGTGGCACAAGGCAAACCAAACACAATTTTATTCAGGGGATTGTTTATACTTTCAACATTGACATGAATTCAGCAGCAGGAAAAAATTAGCAGCATAATGTATGCTCATGAAGGTTAGAAATTATTAATGGTAATCTCCCTCACACCCCCAGTGCTGGTGACCACTGGACAGATTTCTTCTGAGCTGCCTGGACTACAGGTTCCTTCCCTGGATGCATCTTTATGCTTTCCACAATCCAGTTGCCTTCTTAGAATACAAGAAGATTGTCTGATAATTTTTTGATAATAAGATCTTTCCATGGAATGAAAGAATGAAAATAATTGATACTTGGGTTTGCCACTCTCTAGATTCAAAATACAGCTGGTTTTTCATTGTTGGTGTATTATACATTAAATAATCAGCCTCAAACACGGTTTAGCTGGTTTTATTACTCTGAAATAGCAGCACATATTCACAGATAGAAACCCCAGAAAGATGTGCAGGTCCAGGCCAGTTCCTTCCGTATCAAGTCACAAACTTTTTGCTAATCTGAACTCCACCTTAAAAACTGATGATTTTTTGCCCATTTTTTCGGGAAGCTCCTTTGTGATTTCTCATCTCTCAGTTAAAAAAGAAAAAAGAAAAGGAATTTTCTCACCTATACTATTTATGATCAATTAATTCCCATTTTTTCTCGAACCAGTATCCAGCTTCAGTAGTTTTCTCCCTCCCTAATATTTTACTGCCAAAACACGAACAGAAAGCAAACTATTATCTCCAATCCATCCCCCGCTGGCCAGACGGCACAGCCCAGACATCAGAGCCCTCTCTTTGCTTTCCCACTGACATCCGCAGCCCTCACTTCTCTGGACCTTCTTCTCCTCCAATTTATTCTTCTGAAACAAGAAGCAGAAAGTTCAGAGAGCATTTTTCACAAAGCTGTGTCCAGGTGCAGTGGCTTGTCTTGGCCCTAGGCACAATTGTCACCTGCTGCACCTGCTGATTCTCTCCCCATCAAACCAGCAAAGATCTGATCAGGTTTGGGACGAGCTCAGGACATGGTCAGTCCATTGCTGCAGCTCAGTGGATCAAAAGCAAACTCAAGGCTTCATCCTCACAACATTTCAGGAACTCCACCCTCATCACACCACGACCTGAACCACGCTGAAGAAAATACGAAGGATTCGGCAAGAGGAATCTCATGGCACATCAAAAATCCCAGGGCTTTCAGCAAATCAGCTTTCAGAGAGGAGCAGCTCAGGTTCACCATCACAGGGGGTTTTTAGGGGGCCTAGAAACAAAAGGCAAGGTAGAGAACCCTGCCCAGAACCACACAGTGAGTCCTTGGGCAAGCCAGGAATGCGACGTCCAGACCACAACCGCACGATGGCAGCCACGACAGAGCTGCTCTCGAAGGAGAGAGCGCCTTTGATACCACAGCTTGGATTGCTCTAAGTTCACATGCTACTGCTGAGAACCTGACATTAATGTGCAACTTGAGATCTCCTCCTCTGGTGAAGCTGCACCTACGCAGTCGTATTTATTCTTGTTGAGGTTTGGGGGACAGGGGATTGCTCCATGGAAGCTGGAACAAATTAATATTGCCCTGAGAATTATTATTTTAAGAGAAAGAACCAGCAGAAGCACAAAAGTAAGCCAACAGCTTCTATTTTCTTTTAGTGAAGCGTCTGACAACACACAGTATATTTTCTCAGGATCCATCCCAAATGCCACGCAGTGATAAGCTCCTCGTGAGGCTGTTACTGGAAAGCATCCCAGGCCCTACAGTCACATCCCCATTTTTGCAATACCTCCAAGCCTAACGCCCCTGTCACAGCCGTGACTCCCAGAGAGACCCTTCCTAAGGAGCGGCATGCGAGCTCTGCGCTCACCTCTCCCAACACACGCTCTTCATCTCTGCCGAGTGCAGCACCCCTTGTTTGTGTAACTGGAGAAGTGTCAAGCCCTCTCTCGCTGTGATTTAAGGTCTGCCAGTGTTAGAAGGAAAACAAAGAACAAAGATGCTGAGATATCCATCATCCCACCAGCGCCCATGGGGAGTAGCTGCAGGAATGCAGTGCGCCGGGATCTGCTGGCCCCGCTTCCAGGGCAGCCTCCCCTTCCTGTGCTCACTGAGAGCACTCGGCTCTCAGAGGAATTGACCTCTTCCAGCCCATCCAGGGCTCAGCACCCCCGGAGGAGCTGCCTGGCCTGCAGGCACCAGGGGCTGCTCGGTGCCATGACCACAGCAGGTTCCTGGAGCCCACATGGGCAGAGCCCTGCCTGTGTTATTCCTGCAAGGAATTCAGCAACTGAAAACAGCAAACCCAAGAGCCAGAGCTGTTTGCTAAGAGGGGTTTTGGTTCCTAAATGCAGAAACCCACAGAAGACTTTCTTCTCTTGTTCTCCTAGGGAAATGGAGATTATACACACATGTTTTATTAATGCCATCAAGTACACAAGTGCCATGAAAGGAACTCATTTCCAGGGAAAATTAAAATGCCAACTTCCCTCTCATTTACCGAGGGAAGTGAGCACAAGTGGAGAGACAACTAAAACAAATCAGAGAAATGCAAGAGAAATGGGGCAGCAAGCACGGCGAGGAGCCAAACAGGTCAAACACTGTCCTTGGAAACCTCAGCATAAAGGGACCACACTCAGCACAGGAACAGCTTCAGGACAGTTTCTCCCAGGAAACTCAGGCACAACCCCCAGGAGCTCGGTGTTCCTGCCTGGAAGGGGCAGGAGTAACTGTGAATTGCATGGTCAACAGCTCTTCCTTCCCATCAGCAGAAGGACCTTGAGCTGAGCAGCTCAAAGAGAGGATGAGGATGCAGAACTTGAGTCCTTCCCTTATTTACCTCACTGCATTCTCACACTGGAGAAGAGTTCAGTGACTGTCAGAACTTAAGGAGAAACCCAAACACTCAGGGCTGTTTCCAGGAGCAGGAGAACCAAATGAGCAGAGCCACACTTTTGGAGGAGCCGAGTCCCAGCACCAGGGACAGACATGGATGTTACAGCGATGCCAAGACGTGGGCTCAGCACCTTGCAGAACACACCAGAGGGGCACCACGTGCATCTCACTGCTGGGATGGGGAAACAGACCCAGGAGCCAGGTACCCTCTCCCAGGACAAGAGCAGAGGGGAGAGACTCTTCATCACTGAGGAGCTGGATGTGCTCGACCTGCTGAGGCTTCCCTGGCGTGCGGTGCTGCGGTTGGGCAGGAACACTTCCACCTCCTCCTCCTCCCCTCAGGCAGCACTACCTTTTTTTCCAACAGTTGGGCAATTGTCTGGAGGAGAAGTCTAAGAGGGAAATAACACATTCCTCTGAAACAGCATCACTGCCAGGCACAGGACTGCAGGATCATCCAACCTTACTGCTGACCCCATGCTTAAAAAGCACCTTCAAAATAAAATATAGCCATTATTTCAGGCAATATTAAAAAGCAAGAAGAAAAGCAGTGCCTTCTTTTTACAAAGGACAAAATGTACCTTTGGATTTCTAACTCTCTCAATGTTTTGTTTCTTTTCCTGTGCTTCTCTCCCACGTGGAAGGGATGAAGAAATATTGGGGAGGGTGGTGGTTCAGGACAGTTTAAGTGTGCATGAACCGGCTGTTCACTCTCAGCACAGCACTTGTGCTCCAGAGAGATCACCCCAAGCCCATGACACTGCTCCTTCCTCCAGCAGACCTTCATGAATTCCAGCTGGAGACTCCTTTTTCTTCCCCCAGGGCCAAAGGGAAACTCACTGATATTTTTCATGTTTAGGATGTGGGGAAGGACACACAGGAACACTGCAACGTATTATATTGCTGGATTTCTCTTCCCCCACTCCTCCCCCTTTTCTTCCAGATGGAGACTTCCAACCCCTAAAACAGACCAGAAGAGCAGAGTGCACGGGAACAGCACCAGTGAGCACCAAATTCATGGAACCCTCTGAGTCCCTGTGCACCACACAGGAGTCACCACATGCTCCCAGCAGCCACCACCAGCTCGACTCCCAGCCCCCTCAGCCAGTGTTAAAACCATTTTTGTTAGGGGGAACAAGAGGAAGAGCATCCTCTGCAGGAGGCCCCTGCAGCACTGGGGACAGTTTTGGCTGTGTCAGCAGCTCATCAGTTTGCAACTTCAGGCAGAAAGAGCTGCTGCCAGCAATGACACATTTTACCCAAGATCTCCTGAGCAAAGCTAAATTTGGAGAATTCAGCGTTTATCACCATTGCTTTGATCCAGAAACACCAGAGGATGTGATGGGAGCTTCAGTGGAGCAGCCATGGCCAGCCCAAGTAACCAAGGACATTTGGGCAGGACCAGAGCTGTGTCTGTGGTTGATTTTCACACAATAACTGTTAGTGAGAGCTTTTGGAGAGATTCCCCCTTTTCAAAAACCAAACCTCTCACTGAAGCCAGCAGTGCCAGTCAGTTTATGAAGTGTTTTTATCCCAAACTGAAGGATGGGGGTTTGGCTGTGTTTGTGTTTGGCAATGTCTGTACATTTGGATGATTTAGGCAGACAAGATCTGCTGCTCTATTTAATCCCTGTTAAAACTGGTTTTCCCCTTCCAATTTCTTTAAACAATATTGGGAGGCTTGTTTAAAAGACACCCCTTATAAAGGCTTCTGGCAACTCTGAAATGAGAGTTTTCCTTACTCTTCCTGCTAACTTCAGGGGATAAACTGTTCAGCTGTCACCATGTCACAGTGTGGGTGATGGTAATGAGCTGGAGGAGAAGCCAGGCCACAGAAATCCCAAGGTCCCACTTCACTCCCCTCTGCCTTCACTCAAACAAGGTCTCTTGATGAGCTCTGACAGACCAGGTGTCCCCAGGTCCTGCAGAAGAGCCGAGCACCCTCCAGCAAACACTGATTGAGATCTACTAATTAAGGTCCTCTTAACCAGGAGGGTGATGGCACCACGTGTCCACCAGGACTCGGACAGCAGGAAAAAGTTCCTGGGCATTTTGAGCACGGGACTGGATTTGCCCTCCCAGAGAGATGATCCCTGCAGGTGTCTGACAGGGTCAGGCCCACGTCTGCACTTGCAGACAGGAATGTTACTCCTCCTTCAACTCAGCTGCACATCAAATACATACAGATTATGACAAAAATAAATATAACCAGCTTTAATAACTATCAAACAGGGAAAACTCCACACATATCAGAAATTACATTAAGTTGGCTTGGTATCCTGCATGAGTTGAAAGCCTAAAGCAGAGCAAGCCTGGCATGTGCTGTGTTTAAAAGCTTCCCCAGCCCTTGTATTAATGGGGTTTTCCTCCATTATTCACAGAAATCTGAAAGCTTCTCTTTCAGCAGGGACTGAGAAAGAATTTTTATCTTCAGAATAAAACCATGTAGAGACACAGCTGTTGAGGGTAGTTTGCCATCACACTTCGACTGTGAATACTCAAGAGAAAGCAGAGTGAGAAATCTGCCTTATGCTTACAACAAAGCTGTAAGTCTTCTTTTAAATCAGCTGTGATTGTTGTATTTTTGATTTAAAAGTTTGCTTCTGAGGGCTGCAACCTTCCCTCATTCAATAAAACCTCCTGCCATTCCCTTCCCACATGAATTCCAGCTGGACACAGAGCTGGGTAGCAAGCACAGGGCAGATTTGGAGGTTATTTCCATTTCAGAGAGTTCCCTTATGCCAGGAAGTGAAACAAACCTCTCCAACATCTCCCTGCACATGGGGGACAGCTCACAGGTGTTCTGTCCGGCACACTGACACGGGGCAGTGCAGAACTGGGTTAGAACCCTGCTGTCCTTTCCCCAGTACCTGCCCCAGAGAGAAAATCAGTTTCAAGTGCTCAGGGAGGTTTAGCAGCAGCACCAACCACTGAAGGTGAAGGCTGGCCCTGGAACAGAAGGGAGGAATACACTGATTTTACACTCAAACCCTCAGCCCTTCCCTCACAAAAGTCCTGTGGTTTCCAGCTATGAAAGTCATTTTCCTTTCATTGAAAACACACCACCCACATTAGCCATGAGCAAAACTATTGCAGTTCCTATTGTAACAAAGCACCAAATGGAGCTTTTCCGTAAGAAGTGAAGTCACAACAGCTGAACCAGTGGAAAGAACCACATTGCAGCTCAACAGGCTCCAATTCAAGTCTGAGCACCACCTCAATCACCTGTGATTAGTGACAGGGAACAGCTGGAGAACGCAGCACTGACCCCAACTGCCACACAGATGCACCATTACCAAAAATCATAACCCAGCCCCAAAACTCAGAACTTTGATAATTAGCACATGAATGGGTGCCATGCTGGAATCTTCTCTATCCCCAGGCTGGTACTCCGACACAGCTTGGTCCCAACAATAATTTCAAAGTGAAAATACATTTTTATAATGAGTACATATGAGGTAGCCCATGTCCTAAGCTCAAGCAGAAGGAAGGTTTCCTCCCAGCTTATCTGATTTTCTATTCATTGCAAATATCACGTTTCGGAAGGCCACTTCAGAGTTCAATTCACACTGCTAATTTTCCTTGGCAAGACCCCATGTTATCTGCAAACACTGGCTGAGAACCCAAGTGCAGCAAAGTGATACCCACACCCTGTTGCACAGCAACTGGGTAACACAGGGATGTGGGAAATGTTGATATTCCAAAATAAGGGCAGGTGGTAGAGTTATTCACACCAGATTCCGGGGGGATGCGGAAGTTTGAGAGGCAAGGAGCACCAAAATGAAGAGATGCCATCCCAGTCTCCAGCCTGCCTGGGGCTCTGTCCCTGCCTGCAATGACCCCTCCCTGGGACACTGGGTCCCATGAGAAGGTCCCACACTGAATGCCCCGATGGCACCTCCTGCTTTCCCTGTCCCTGCCCACACTGCCCCAGCCTCCAAACCAGGAACAAGGACAGGTCCTGCTCACCCCTGCAAGCCCAAGCACAGCTTGCCTGGGGAAATACCATTTGGAGAAAATGGAGCAGACAAATGAACAGGTCCCTGCTGGAGCACCCCCAGGAGATTCCTGAGCTCAGCCAAGTCCGGATGGATTTTTCCTCAAGCCACGGACCATCCCACATCACTCCCCTCCACCACTGGCTGTCTATGCTACAGCAGAGATAACAGACCTCTGCAATATAAAAATAATTTAAAAGAGTTTCAACACAGTGAAATAAATAATTTCTAAGTTTCTTGCCCAAATCACCACATTTCCCACTCTAATTCCCTCACGCAAAATGACAAACATGACAGAGCCTGTGACAACCAACCAGTAAGAACCAAAAATCTTCCCTCTACACCCAAAAGTTCTTCTTTGCCCCGCAAAGAAGGAGGAGCTGGATCCTGATGCCTCTTCCCAGCGCTGTTGCAAGGCACCACAATCCCAGTGCTGACACAGATCCGGGGCTTTGTCACTGGCACTGGGCTGTCTCGTGCTGCTGCTCTCTTGTTCTAACCCAGCACTACAAACACAAACGTCAGGGCTATACAGAACAAACATTTGGGCAGTTTATACCAAATATTCTCTTATTTTTATGTACGGTGTGTCCAAACCAGACCAAATCCAACCTTCTGAAATCCTGGCAGGACTGGAAACCAATAATCCTCTCAGCATCTGGGCTCACACCTGGAGGAGCTGATGCAGCAGGTTCAGCTGAGCAGCTGTGGGGAACCCTGGGGTCCCTGGTGCCCAGCCCAGGGTGTCCTGCTCCAAACTGGGAACTGCGGCCTCGCTATCTCAGAGCCAAATCCATCACTTTTTATCACAAAGGTATCGCTCGAATTCCTACCCCGAGCTTGGAAAAAGGCTGTCAGCCCAGATGTTTCAGACTAAAGACTGGCCCCAAACCAGCATTTTTCAGCAAACTTGGTCCTGTAAGAGAATTTCCAACAAAATTTTGAGATCAAACACCCCTGGAGCTGTTTCAGCTCAACATGATCCATGCAGCCAAAAGCCAGATTTGATTGTGCCCCTGCACTTTGATGCCAGACACTTCATGTTATGGGACCTTATGTACCTTGTGTGATTTATTCCCTTCATGCTGAAGTGTTTCTTGTAAAACTGCTGGGAGAAAGTAAAGTGGAATTTTGTCTGCTTCCACATCCAAGACTTGTACTACTGTTGTGCTGGAGGATTATTCCAGTTATTGATGTCTGGAAACAGCAGTTCACTGGGAACAACAAGTACATCCCACTCATTCCCAGAGCTCACTGGGATCATAGCAAAGGACTGGAGTCAGGCAGCAAGGCAGAATATTTTTCACAATACATGGCATAAACAGAATAATACCCACATCGACTTAGCTGGTTTGGGATGCAGAGGAATGAAACACATTTAATACATCAGCAATTCAAACAAAAGGGTTACACTCAAGCCTGCAATGAAGTTGCTTTAATTTATAGTAATAGTTATAGCATAATGATTTTATCAGTTTTTAAGTGATATCAGGATGCTCTAAGATATCAACTTCACCATTTTAAAAGAATGCCATGTTAATGTCACATTTATTATGTTTCTGACTGAAACACATCTTTGAGGAAGCAACTGCTCCCAGCTTTCCCTTTGCCTCCATCATGCTGCCATGACCCTGGCACTAAACAAAAACATCTGACACAGCACAGGCCGAAATCCCTCTGTGAAAAATCAGCTCCCACAAACACTGTGGGCACAACCTGGCACTTCAACTTTCTTTAAACTTAACACTTAAAAATTACATGACAAATCCACCCCCAGTGCTGCACCTATGAATTGGTTCTGTTGCCTCACCCCAAGCCCAACTTCTTGGGAGCAACAAATTGGAATTGTGAGTTGTGCTGGACACCAGCCTAATGTGGAACAATTCCACACCAGGGATTTTGGGCACGGTAAGTCCTCATCTCCAGAGGACTGGATATAAGAGTCAGAGAAGCAATATATCCTGCTCAGTGTCCAGGAGAACGGGAGAGATGGCAGAAGAGATGGGAGGGGAGATGAGCTGGCCACGCACTTGGAGGTAATGGGAAAACCAGGAGAACGTGCCGCAGAGCCCTGGGCAGCCGGCTCGGGCTGAGTAAGCCCAGTTCAAAGCACTCCTCACATTCCAGCAATACCTCACGAGCACAGCGTGCCCAGAAACGTGGTTTTCTTATCCTCTCCTGCGTTGTAACCGTGCAGCTTCCAGCCCTACAGGTTTTCTGGGAAATCTATTAAAAGCTCATTAAGAGCCCAGCAGCCCTGACCGAAATCACCATGACGCAGGAGCATCTGGTTCCCACCAAGCATGACTCCCTTTAAAGCCTGCATATCACCTCCTCTCCAACAATGCCTGGGCAAGCAGCTTCTCCAGGGATGTGGGACAGAGCAGCCACCTCCTCCTTCCCCCCATAAAACCTCAAAAAACCGTCCGAGAAGGGGAGGGCACCGAGGAAGCACTAAAGTCAGAGTCTTTAATGTACACACTGAAGGAGAAACCCTCAAGCTGTATTTCACTGCCACAAATAGCAAATATTTAAAAATAAAACATTATTTTTAGCCTAAGTGGTGCTTAAGGATTCGAGAATAAAACATTGCCCAGAGACAGGGAAATGTCATCGTGTGAAAATGCTGAAGCAGCCATGTCCTGCTCAGTGAACACCAGCTCAGGGCAGAGAGAAAGCATTTGGGATCCTGTCTCAAACCTTAAAACCCTCCCTGATTCAGCCAAAAACAAGAGGAGAATGAGTCAGGTAGAACACCTTGGCGTATCTACAAGGGTAAAATAAATAAAATTATCCAGAAACTTGCATAACATTTTCCTCCAGCAAAGGCTGTTCTGCACAGGGCAATTTATCCCCGCCTTTCACTTCCACAAGCAACGACTGTAAGGTCAGGATATAGAATTCCAGTTGCTTCCAGACAGGTAGGGATTTACCAAAAAGGGGCTGTAAAGGAGAACAGACTGGGTTTGTCCCTTCCTGCTCCTTTACGACACATGACAGACATCCTAAGAAAGCAGGAAAGCAGGCTAGGAAAATAAATCCCCTCTCCATGGTCTCAATTTGAGATTTTCTTGAACAGAGGAAAAGCTAAATTAACATGGAAAAAAATCATCAGCGTTTTGAAATATCTACAATTACAGTTAGGTTTTGTTTTCTTTCTAAACAGTTTAAATCAAATGCCTGAAGAAGCAGATGGGAAACTCTCATGTGCTAAAAGTTGAGGCTTCTACCAGAGCTCTCCATTAGGAAACTAAAGACAAGGCTTAACAAAGAAGATGTTTGAGATCATAATTCTTATCAAAAAATCCTGAAAGGCTTAAAAAAGTTGGAAACTCATTTCTCCAGCAGTTCTGGTCCCTGTACAGACAGATGGAGGGAGACAGCTTCCCCCTCCCCAGCGCGGGGTGGGTGAGGTAGAGATTGACTAACTGTGGAAAAATCCACATAATTGAGAAGACAAATGTTGAACAGTTATTTTACAGCTTGAACCATTGAAGGAAAAAGGCCGCCCGTGCCAAGGGGCCAGCCAGGCTCATTGTGTGTGCAGGAGCCCCGACAGCAGCGGCGCTTTCATCCCCCGCCAGGTGCAGCTTCATCCGGGGCTCTGAGTGCTGCGGCCAGCTGCAAACACCACTGAGAGGAGCAGCAGCATCTCCACTGCCACACAGAGCAGCAAAATGCACACACAGCCTTGGGAGCATGATCCACAATTGAGGCCATTCGCTGCTTCCCATGAGAAGCCCTATTTCCAGTTGCTTAAAATGATGAAAAGCTGTAACAACTCAGGCTCGAAATTCCCAGCTTGGAGCTTGCTTACAGATGAATTTTCAAAAATTAAATTAAATTAAATTTTCAGCCAAAATATCCAAGCCATTTCAGAACAATGCTGTTTCTTCCATGTTAAGACTCTGCAGTGGCCTCAGGAGCTGCAGTACCCCAATGTTTTCAGTGACACACACAGAAGATAGAGGAGGATGGAAAAGGACCCAGGAGGGGAACTGGTTGAGCAAGAATGCTGGAATATGGATGGGTGGTTTCAAAAGTGAGGATTAGACACATTCAGAAGGGGAGATTAAAGATCAAATCAATAAAAGCAGCAGAATGAGAAGTCTGAAGGAAGCCAAGTTATAGAAGAGAGAGGAAAGAGCGAGCTAGGGAAGATCCCAACAGAAAGTAAGAACTTGTCTAGTCCACCTCCTGCTCTAACTCAGCTGAAACCATCTGAAATGATACATGCTCCTAAGTATGTCCCACAAGAAGGGCTTCCCAACCTCCTGGCACAGGCTATGTCACTGCTGGTAGGATTTTTTGCTCCTTTTGACCTTTACTCAATCCTGTCACCAAAAGCGCCCCTCCCTTTTTGAAGTGGCTTTGCTTCATTCTTGAAGAGCCTTGTGTTCCCATCTCACCTTCTGTCCTTCACACTCAGCTACCCCAGCAGGTTCCCTTTCCTGGGGGGTCCCACCTCAGTGCTTCACATCAGCCTCTGTGCCCCTCCCCAGCTCACACCACCCTGAGGAGTCCTGGCCCCATCCCAGCAGAGCCTGACAGGCAGCACAAGGATGACAGCTCCTTGTTCTTCCCTGTGCTGTCAGCAGCCCGTCGTGAAGCCACAGGCAGGACACCTCACACCTCCCTCATGCTGCTCCAATCATCCAACACTGCTGAAATTACCCTCAGCCTGAGCTCCAGAGCCCCCTGTGCAGGTTCCCATCTGGCTGCTGACCCAGGCTTGGAGACAGATCCATACTGCAGAGGCTTCCCTGTTTTTTCCAAGTTCACTTAAAAAATACCAGGAAATTTCACAGATAAATAAACACTGGAAACACTGAAGCAGCAAAGTCTTGTACTTTAAAGGTTAGGAAACACTACAAATATTATTTTGTGTAGATACCTTTCTCAAAGCAATACAAATTCAGTGTGACCTTGGTTTCCATCACCCAGCAAGCAGCACAGGCAGGGTTACTTCCCTGACAGATACCAAATAATTTGTTTTATCCTCATCAGCCAGCACAAGGCTGCAATCCTCATGGACTGCATGCAACTCCAACTCCGCTCTGAAGAGTTAAAGCTCCCCCACAGACCCTCCCACAATGGCCCTCCTGACAGCAGGTCTGAGTGTATTTTGATTTTGACAGCTTCCTTGGGAGATGAAAGAAACACTATTATTCCAACTCAGACGGAAAATAGGAAAACTAATAGTTAAGGTTTATTTTGGATGTTCAGTAAAAGAGAGTTTGAACCTCTCTCTTTTTTAAAACCACATGCAAACCAAACCTTATCTACCTTTCCAAGCAATATTTAATATATTTTGATATATTTCAGGGACATGGTTTCGTGGTGGATCTTGGCGGTGTCAGGTTTACAGCTGGACTCGATGTTATAGGTCTTTTACGATGAAATGATTTTACATTCCCCAATCCTTCCTGGGGGATGGAGCAGATGATCCTCAAAGGTCCCTTCCCAGCCCAGGCATTCCATGATTCATTGCAGCCAGAGCTCAGCCTGCACCAGCCCCTGCCAAGTGCCAGCGCTCCAGAGCTCGGCAAACCAGAGCCTGGGATGCCAAGTCAGGCACACAGAGGGAATTGCTCCTGGAAAAACTCAGCTGGGACGGGTTAACCCCCCTCACTCTGAGCTCCTGGGCAGAAGCACAGACAGCTTTATGCTCTAAGGCAACATTTATCTGCTGCTGCTGCCACAAACCCCTCTTTCAAGCCTCGCCTCACTCTCTAAACGTTTTCCCACACCTGGCAGGAATGAGGCAGGGACCTTACAAACAGATTTTGTCACCACATATGCACAGCTCTACCCCAGAACAGAGCGAGTCCCATGCACAAAACGAGGCAAGACCTGCGGAAAACAGCATGCAAGGGTTTTAGGACTAGAAACACACCCAAGAAGTGCCATGTAACCTCAGCCATGCCACTTCCCAGCTCCTCGGTGTTCATATCCAGCCTAAGTATTGCACTACTTAGACCACTCAAGACAAAAAGCAAAGTTAATTTTTCCCCTAGGAAGGGTTAAATCCACTTAAACCATGTGCAATAAAGGCAGAGCAGTGCCCCAGTAACACTGAAGTTGTTTCTATTCCATACAATAAGCTCGGAAAGCAAAATTAAAATCTATCTGCATGGTCTGAGGTCACTCAGGCTAGGGATGGTTATTTTTAATCTGAATATTAAAAACATATGCTCCTCTATGGAGGTTTCTAGCAAACCTGAACCTGCTGGTGCTCAGCCTTTCCCAGGGAATGCTGAACACCTCCAGAGCCCACCAAGCAGGACTGCAGCCATCTCCAAGGGGGTCACAGCAGGCAGGGTTGGAACTCCATAGGATGAAAACAGATCTTGTTTAGACAAGATGATGAACATTTCTAAAAATTCAATCTTTAATCATTCCTGATTTACAAACTAATCCTAACAATGATGCAATGCATCCCCAGCCCCATTGGTCTGAGGTTCATAACTCAAGCACAGCCCATACACAGTGCTAATTAGTTTGTATTACAGCAAAAATGCTCTTAATAAACAGAAATGTGAAACGACTTTTGGATTATGCAACAGCCATGTAAATAATCTTTAGGAGAAGCCCTTTACCGTCCATATCCTGACTGGGCTGGCTGCACCAGGAGCCTGGGGCTGAGCACTGCCCTGGGAGAAGGGAATCACATTCCTGGTGCAGTTTCCAATAAGTCTCTGCACCACCAGGAATATTCTCACTCACTTTACTGATGACACCAGGACAATTCTCTAGGTGCATACAGAGCAGCAGCCAGAATAGGGCTGCAGCCCCAAGCATTTTGATGGCAGAGTGTCAGGGTAACAAAAATCTCACACCAGGCTGAGCTGAGCTCCCCCTGGAGGATTTTGTGCCACCCAC
Source organism: Melanocharis versteri (assembly GCA_013397845.1). Classification (NCBI taxonomy): domain Eukaryota; kingdom Metazoa; phylum Chordata; class Aves; order Passeriformes; family Melanocharitidae; genus Melanocharis; species Melanocharis versteri. The sequence continues at coordinate 14,659 of VZTG01007189.1, read as the reverse complement.
TGTGACCAGAGGTGACACTGCAACCTTGATTTGCAAAGCTATTGTAAACAAAAACATAATGCTACAATTTCTGGTTGGTTTCAGAAACTTGATTTTGACAAGAAATTCAAACTGTTACATAACCATATAATTAAAGGATTATTACGAGAGATAGTTTACTTAAAATGATCCATTCTGGTTAAGAACATCCTGACTGGGTACAGCATTCTCCTTACCAGGAAAAGGACATAAACAGTGTCTGATTTTGTAGCTTATCTATTTAGGAACTTATTTATGCTCTGCTATAAACTTTAGAGGAGCCGGAAGCAAAAGAACCCATTCTCAATGGTGCAAAGCAAACGGACACTGACAGGGTAAAAATGCCAAACAGGGCAAGTTTTGCAAGCTCCCAATATTTACCATCCACCCCAGAGTACTCCATTCTCATGCAAGCATGTCACAATGAGAAAACAACATCTCTATAAGGGTAAAACAAACAGCATTCACAATTTCTGAAAGCATTCTTCCACAATTATTGCACTAGATTAGATTGCCTCATCACCAGGGCCAGAGGCCATTTACACTATTTTCTTTCTTTTTTTTTTTTATGAAACAGATGAAAGGATTACAGAAGGTTTTCTGGGGCCAAATTTGGAGCTAATGATGGGAAAATTCTTTTGCTAATCCCCACTGCTAGCAGACTCCTGAGGCTGGAAAAAACCAATGTCTCCTGGTACCCTGCTTCTATTTTGCTCATCAGTGCAAAATGCCCTGCTCAGGAGGTTTGCAAAAGCCCATCAGTTTTAAGCAGAGCCATAAAATCTACAGAACAAGGCTACAGTGAAAACCTGAGTGAAGAACCATGTAAGGCTCACATTAAAACTTGGATGCTGCACAATGAAAGCCAAGGATGGGACTCAGCCACACAGCAGCCGCCTTTATCCAAGCTGTACCCTGGGGGGAATGGGCTTTTGACACAGGATATTCTGTGCCAGGCAGGATGGAGGACCCCACCTGAGCAGTCCCTGCTGGCTCCAGAGGATTTTTGGAGAGATTGGTGGAAAGATGAGGAGCTAAGCCAGGCCGGTGTCACCCGGTGTCACCCGGTGTCACCACCTGCCCAGGGACCAACCCTTCCACCGGCACAGCTCCCACCAAACCCCAGCGCCACCCTGGGACAAAGCTCCAGCTCTGCTCCTCCTCCTGCCCCTCAGTCCAGCAGTGCAGGAGCAGCAGACACCGCCAAGGCACCTCCCTCCCAAAGGCAAAGTTTAATCATTTTGCAGTCATTTAACAAACACAAAGGAATTCACATGTACTGGCTCTGGGCGAGGAGTAAACTTTGCATAATTAATCCCTCGGTCCTGGTGCATCTGCAAATGCACAGCTACACCAACTGGCACTCAGGGGAACATGCCTCTGAGAAATGCAAACACCTCCAGAGAGCCAGAGCTGCCTTGGAATGGAAAAAGCAGACCTGGGGAACAAGTCTGGAAAATCAGTACCCAACTCCCTAAAGCCTGATTCATTAATGCACATTATCAGCTACTTCTGAATTAAGCCAGATTTTATTTTAACACCAGGACAAGCTACAGGCACCTCCCGAACTGCAGAAGGTGGGAACATCCCCAGCAGGTCAGGGAAGTGGAAGTCAAGCTTCCCCCAGAAAGGGGCAGTTTGATGGAAAATCTGACTAGAGGAAAAAGAAATGTTGAAGCAGCACTTAATGAAGATGAACTTCCCCTGCCTCCCCACAATACAGACGATGCCATTATCACTCAGCACTAGGAAGGAAAGGGATTCCAGGGAAGGGGAAATTACAGGGCAGTTATCCTCATCAACCTGAGCGTGCAGCAGTGACATGAGCTTGGCAGAGTGCCTGAGCAAAGTCTGCACATGGTTAAGCACAGGGCATGAAGTAAGATGTGCACAGGGAAAACAGCCCCTGGAAAATATTGCTAAGGAGTTCAGCTTTTCCAAGGTGCCAGTGGCAACAAAATGTCTGACCTTATCCCCCCCCATATCCGCCAAAAAAACCCAAAAAAAGGATTGCATAAAGTCAGCGGAAATATGGGAGTTCCACTTGCCTGGCAGGGATGAAGCCAAGTGCTGAGTGATCTGCCCCTACATCTGTAAAGTCAGGCGATTTCCCAACTCTTTTGGACAGCTTCAGCATCCCCTGAAGACACTTCCTACACGGCTGGCAGGTTTGCTACTCGTGGCTGTGGGACATGAGGAGCAGAGCTTGGGCTCTGAGGAGTTTCCTCAGGATCTCAGCATCAGCAAAGACAATCCTCACCACTTCCTACCCCAAGCACTCAGGAAAGTTTCCCTCTTTTGAGAGAGTTGCCTGTAGCTCAAGGAAGAGCTCCCATGAAAACACAGGAATTTTGCTCAATGCTTTGTAACTGTCTGTAAGACAAACAACACCAGCATTATTTGCATTATTTGTAAAAAAGAGGGTTAAATACATTCCATTTCACAGATGTTTCGAGGCCTCGTTGCTAGAAGAAGTCTGGCAAAAATGCAATGACACAAAACACAGAATCTTCAGGGTCCCAAAAACATAAGGATTTGGGGAACCATCCCCAACCCCCAACAGAGAAATGGGACACAGATTGTGTATCTTCCCGAGAAACCAAAGTTTCACAGAGAATCCATAAACATGCTCATGCTTCCCACCTGTTTTCTATTTAGAGAAAAAAGAAAAAGCAATTAATATGACTTTTTAAGCAATGATTAATAAAGAAACCTATGAGATGAAACCTCTAATTGAAAATGTCTTTCCTCATATGAGGCAGAGGATCAAAACACGACAAGAGCACTAAGCACAGTCTCTCCCAGCTGCACAACTCTTTCCTTAACAACCTTAAGATTAATAAACAAAGACATATTCTAGGCATTTCCTATCCCTCCTGGATTTAGCCATGGCAAACAGGAGAAATCCATCCTCCTGCTTCACTCTGCTTCAGAACAGAGCTCCCATGCAGCACCTCATGGCAGCGATGTCAATCTGGGAACCCCTCAATCTGAGCAGACTCACAGAGAGACACAAAGGGAAAATATCAGGAAGAAGCAGATTTCAGGGTTACCATTTATTAGCAAGGAAAAGGGGCACTGCCCTCCTCAGTGGTGAAGTACAAGCCAAGGATAAAGCACATGGGTGCAGCCTTGGTGAGAGGGAGAAGCTGGCAGGGCTGCATGGCTCTCACTGAACCATTACCAGACTGAAGGAATGGAAAAGCCAGCAGCACTGGAGGATCTGCTCTCCCAGGGCCAGCTCATGTCATGTGCACAATGAAGTGAGTAACAAAGCGGATTCACCAGAAGAGCAATTCCACCACTTGGACACCGGCTCCTCTGAAAGGAAATAGGTGCTCTCCTGGCTCAGTATTGCACTTAATTTGATCTACAGTCACTGCCATGAACCCTCCCAAAACCAATGATTTGGAGAAAACAATGCAATGCTTCTCCTTTAATCACTGGCTCAAGACTTTTCAATTCAGTTAATCAGGAAAGACAGCATGAGAATGCTCAAGTGAAGCCCTGCAACACATAAAAACCATCATAAAACGGAAAAATGCAGAAGATGGAATACAAAATTAATTTTGTGCTTTGGACCAGTAATCACCAATCTCTTTGTTCAAAAGTCAGGCTTGGGGAAACATCCCAAGTGTTATACACTGTACACAGCCCACAGGGAGCGAGGTCCAATAAAATCAGGGGATGAATGGGCAGAATCTGCAGTGGTTCCTTGAACATAAACCTTCAGTGTTGGCTGCTTGCTCTGTGGGCAGAAAGTGCAGCTGTGTGAGGAGAGAAAAAAACAAATCCCAGTCTTACGTAAAGGTGGGGCAAAACGTTGTCCTTACCGTTCTGCTCATCCAGCTCATTCCCAATTTCCTGCCCCATTTGTTTCTGCCGCGATATGATTGAAGAAAGAGCATCGAGTCCAGCATCTTGTTCTGCACCAGGAAAATATATTAAATTACTTAAAAAAGTTGCTGAAATGCCAGGCTACATAAAATAGGTAGAAATGAAGAAAAAAAAATCTACTCTGTGCTTAAAGGGCTAAAATGTATTAAGAAAAACACATGAACACAACATGAAAATTAATCTTTATGGCAACAGTACTCTCGAAATAATGTGAACGATGGGTAAATACTTTCCCTGTTCTGGCTGGGACATTTTGCTGAGGATCCAAAAAAAAAAATCCAAGAATTTAACATTCAGCTGTTACTCAATCATAAATGCAGGGGATTTTCTGGCACACACAGCGAGCTCCTGATTAGCCTTTTTAAATTTTCCAAGCAACTTTTAACATGAATAAAAGAAAACAGGTGATGCAAACACCAAAGAATTCAAAGAGATTTTTAAAGCTGCAAGAGGATACAGAGTGTGAGGGAGAGAGATGAGGGACACTGGATGGGGGCAGTGAAAGTGTGATGTGCTCCCACAGTCTGCAGAACTCCTGTGTGAAGAACCACATCCCCTGCAGGCACCAGGGAGCCCCTCAGCCAAGATGTGCAGCTCTCCCTGCCCAAAGCTGCCAGGGATGGCACAAGAGCAGATGCAGGAGGCTCAGTGCCCAGGGCACAGCAGTGATGCTGCCCAAACGGGGTGGCCAGGACTCCCTTCCCCTCAATGGCCCTCCAACACCTCGTTCAGCCTCTATTTAATTACCTATAATGTAATTAAAAACACAGTTGAGGTTCCTCCTGGACCATCCAGACAGAGCTCAGGCCACTCTCCTGAGCTGTACACAAGTCGTTCCCATGCAGAGTGAAGCAGGTCTTATCTGGAGACTGATTTCATTCCATCACTTCCAATACTTTAATTGCCTGGAAATTACCTCATTAAGCACCTGACATCCCCAGGCTGAGGTTTCCCAACACTTCCAAAGTCAGAGATTCCTTATGGGTGCTGAGGGCCAAAATCTAAAGACCCTTTTTGGATGAGTTAATTCTTACCTCGTTCAACAAGACACTTAATGCACCCAGCAACAGCCCTACACCCAGAGCAGTTATGTGACCACACTGCACACCAAAACCATGAATATGAGCAAAATCAGGACTTTCAAAATTTAATTTAAGAAGTTGCATCCAATTAAGAACATCGCAAGCACAATGCTGCTCTTGCAAATACAGAAAGCAGATGTTTGGAGGTGTTGTGTTAGACACCTATAAATAATAAAACTTCAGCACAGGTTGGTGTATTGAGATTCAAATAAAGGCTCCTCTCAGAGTCCCAGTGATGCTCATAACAATCAGAAAGGCTCTTGTACCTTCGATGATCCTTCTCTGCTGCTTCCTGAGCTCATCAAAGCCAAGTCCTCTGGTCTCCTCGGATTCTTCCAAGAGCCAGGGGTTGGTGACGCCTCGTTTGGCCCCTCCTGCCATGAGGCTGGATCTGAAAATAGCTTCAGTGAGTGATTTCCAACCCCAAACCCCCCGGCTGTGTGCTCTGCCCCTGGCAGACAGCAGCACACAGGGCTGAGCACTCCAAGGGGCTCTGTGCAATCCCAGGAGGAATCAGCCAAAAACAATCCCCAAAAACAAATCCATCTCACAGGCTGGAAGAGGTAAGGAAGGAGAGAATTCATTTTACAGGGATAAATAGATTGTATAATATATCCATAGATTGTATAATACATCCATATAAAACGTTGTTTGCGTGTAGAACACACAACATTCCTGGGAATACACATTATTCCTGTATTTGCTACATAATCAAAACACAAACCTATAAAAATACTGCTACAGCCTCAAACAGTAAAAGGATCCACTTGCTAATACAGATGCAAATCAGATGAGACTTTTAATTCCCTGCAATCCTGACCAAACCTAAGCAGGAACATTCCTGAATTTCAAGAACTGGAGATGGACACAGCTCCTCTCCTGCACTTCCTGGCCTGGCATCAACCTGAACGAGAAGCCGGGAACACACACTTCCAAATGAAAGAGTAATTAAATAATGGGTTTTCTTTTCAAAGAATTGTGATGTGAGATTGTCTGCATTTCAGACACTTCCCTGGAGACCACAGAAAACAAGTTTTCCATGTCCAGGGCACATAAATCCAAGCAGTAAAATGAAATCCCACTTAAGTATTTCCTCCATACCAGATTCCTTGTTCCTGCCTTTCAGCTCTTCACTGTTTTTTCCTACAAGACAAACCTCATGACAGACTGAGAGCTCCCTGAACACAGAACTGCAACTCAGGTTTGGGGGGAGGCATGGTATGGTTGCTTCCCCCACAGACGTTCACAAGTTGGAGCTTTTGCTCTCTGCTTTGCTTTTCTAAACTCTGTATTTCATTCCCATTGTACCTCTTCCCTACTCTTTCCCAAAACACTTCCACAAACAACCCAGGAACAGAGAGGGCTTTTAGGATCTCTCAAATTCTCAATGTTTTTTAACTACACCAAGACCTAAATTTGAATGTTGCAGTTGCTTTGGTGCTTTGAATTGAGTTGTTCTCCAGGAGATGCTCTGATGCTGCCCAGTGCCCACATCTGCTGGCCATCCCTGTGCGGCCAAAGCCCCGGGGCAGGAGGTCACTCTGCACAAGGACAGCGGGGCCAGGAGGGGTCAGGGCCCTGCTGACACTGAAGGGTGTCCAAGCACAGCCCAGAGCTGGGGCCGGAGCTCCTGCAGGAATCCTGGGGAGCTGGGGACATCTCCTGGCCATGGGATGGAGCAACACTGCTGGAAAATCACCCCCACACGAGAGCTCTTCAGCTCCTCTCCCTGGACACTGTAACGTGGGCACTGGACTCCAGCTCAAGGTGAAGTCAGAATGAAAAACAGAAAAAAAACACTTTGTTTTGCTCAAAGTGACTAAAAAGCACTTTTTATAAATCTCAACACCTCCCTTAACCAGCCTGGTGATGCTGAACACCAGAGCAGAGCCAGCCCTGTTGTGCCACAACCAGCTGGGTATCAAGGGCAACACCAGAGAGGAGCTGGGATTCTCCTGCATTCTAGTCCTGCACCTCCATTAAATTTCCATGTATTTATAGAGGTTGGCAATCAGGCTTGATTAGACAAACTTACACACACCTGGAATGAAGTTTTACACATTACCCAGCTTTCCCCTCTGCTTTGGGGGATTAAATATGCTCTTTTATCTGCCAGTCTCACAACTGGCACCAGGTTTGTGAACACGACAGAAGCATTACACTGCTGAAGATGGAAAAATCACTGCAGTTCACCCAATTCAGTTCAATTAGAAGGACACAAAATTCAGGGTAACAACATCTGACAAAGTTGTTTAACTAAAGCAAAGGGAACATAAAGCTCTCTGCTTGCTAAAAAGAGTACAACTATTTCTGCCTGTTAAAAAACAGCCAAGGTAAGCAAATTCGAAATAATTTGCAGCTCTGTCTCTCTCCCTCCCCCCAGTGCTCTGCCCTATTCTTGTAGGTTGGGTCATGACAAGTGGTCTGCTCGTTACAATAATCTTTGTGACATGTTTGGTAACTACCTTCCCACACAACACAGCAGAACTTCCTCCTTCCTCTGATCCTGCCCTGCCTCGCCTCGCTGGTGTGAAGATTAAAGCTTATCCAATTAGCCACCCACTGCCTCCGCCAAGTTAATCACGCAAATCTTGGAAGCCGTCACAGAGCACTGGAGTGTGGGGATAGCTTTTGATTATAGGAGCAGATTTAACTAATTACAAGGCTCAGCAATGTGCCCAAGGATAAAAGGTGATGGGGTTTAAAATCAGGGAGCTATGTCACTGCCTAACAAGGGAGGGCTTATCTTATTGTTTCACTGATAATTCTTATAACACCTCCCAAGTAACTTAGATTACTCAACCAGCACTTACTTTAGGCCAAGGCCACACATCGAGGCTTAGGGCTTTAGAAGACTGATCAGCAAGACTGAGTCTTAAACAAAACCTGGGTCATATGACAATTGGGTGGATGATCACTTGAACATTCCCTTAACTACAGAGGGGCTCTTTGAGGCACCCAGGGCACCCCAGCCTGGCTTCACAGGTCACTCTCCACAGGGGTGCTGCAGGACTGGGGCATTCTCTCACTTACAGTGCTCACACTGTCATTTTAGGAAGCTCCAAGCCAATAAATAAAAGGAATATAATTTTAACATACAAAATAAAAGCTCTATCCCTCCGAAAACCTATGAGAAGCCCTGCAAGCACAGGTACTTCCAAATCCTCTCCAGGTACCACCCCAGGTGATTTCCCCACAAGAACCTCTCCTGATGGGAAGCCTCCAGCATTCCCTGCAGCTGGCAGAGGACCTCCAGCCCCACCAGCACAAGAACTGCTGTTCCCATGTTCCAGGAAATTCCATGTTGCTCTTGACACCATTTCCCTGTGGCTGGGTTCACTGGTCCCACTGCTTCAAGGACTGGAAGCCGCACGTGCTCGCTGAGGAGGGTGTTGGACAATCCTGACCATGCTGGTTCATGACCACACAGCCAAAGGCACATTAACCCTGGAAAACCCCAGCCCAGCCCTGGATCTGATCCTAGGACTCAGGTCTCAGGTGTTCTCCTGGATGGACAATTCTCTCTTGTCTCACCCTTCCCATCACCTCCCAGAGCTGAGGCCAACCCCATCCCAGCTCGGGACACTGCAACTGCAGCCAGGAGGCTCCAGCAGGAACTGGGAGGGAGGAAGGACACCAAGAAGGACTTTCAGAGGCACCTTAACAACTAATGTTGATTTTATTTCCTAAAGAGCATTTGCCCCCCATAAACAACAGCCAGATTCCCAAAAGCATTTGACACCTGAAGCCAGGCACTCATGGATTGAAGCCTGTTTGGCATTAGGCAAAATTCCTGTTTGGATCAAGGCTGAAATGCCTTCCATCTGACAGGAAAGTGTTCAACCAGGAAAAATGGTGACCCACAATGAAGAGAAAAAAGATTATGGACTCTTCTAAAAGAGCAGCCTGGAGTAGCCCTTACTGAAGGTGCTTTGTGTCCCAGAGCTACCGGAAGTTGCCTCTATTTTTGAGGAATTCCAAGAGGAATCAAGGAAGGCCAGTTAATTTATTGATTCCCTGGTGATTGACAAGGACTTCTCCAGCCTGAGACCTGGTCAGACAGGAGCAGGAATATTCCCATTCCTCTGTCTCCACAAATGTTTAATACTGTAAAAGTTTGACATGTGACATCCAGAAAGTCAACATTCCTGGTTGCTTTTTCCACCCCTGCCTTTGGAATGGAGTGAAACCCTGGGAATTCTGCCCTGTTAAAGCCCCCATTCTAACAACCTGCACAGATCTCTCCCAAAGAGAAAAGGGGGCAGAAGATACTGAAATTGTTATTAAAACCCAATTAAAGGAAATTTAACTGGCCCTGCTCAAGGGGAGCCATGCAAACAGCACAACCTTTCCCTGGAAAATTCCAGCAGCATCTTAATTAAGGCCACCACGGCCAGAAGGGGCAGGAATGCTGTCCCTGAGCCATGGAGCGTCCTGCCCGCAGTTGTCACTTGGGATCAACCCTGAGAGCATTAAACCACAGCCCTGCAGCCCAGAAACAGCTTCAGAGCAGCTTTCAAAGCATGTAAAACTCACTGAGTGGTGACCAGATGTAAACCAGCTTAATTCCAGGGAAAACCTCCCAGCCCCAGGCCCTGGGACAATAAATATGTGATCAGTGGTGCAGGAAGGTTAATGAAAGGAAGGGCTGCTGGCAAGAACAGGACCTGGGCACCGTGGGCTGTCACATCAGGGCTGGATTAGATATGGAAAAGCAGCACAAACCAGGCGAGTGTCACTGCTCAACTACATCAAACCCCAGGTGCTGATTTTTCTAATGCAAGGAAAAGCTGAGCGTCAGCTCCAGGCACATTCCAGGGTGAGCTCTGCCACCCCCGGAATCCCAAAGCTGGGCCAGGTCTCTGCAAGGATTTCAGAGGGCCCCAGAGCTGGGAACGGCAGCTGAGCCCTACAGACCCTGGGGGCTCTGTGCCTGAGGCCAGCTCCTGCCAGGATCCTGCCATGGTCCTTCCAAGATCCCCCCAAGCTCCTTCCAAGATCCCTCCAAGCCCCTTCCAAGATCCCTCCAAGCCCCTTCCAAGATCCCTACGAGGTCCCTCCAAGCTGCTTCCAAGCTCCCTCCAAGCCCCTTCCAAGCCCCTTCCCTACAGACCCACAGACAGCCCAGGCTCAGGTAAGAGAGGAAAGTTGGATTTCCTGGCACAAGATTCAGGCCCTGAGCTGTCTCTGCCTGTACCCCTGAAAACCAGACCCACAAGGGAGACCATGGAAGGGGTGTGAATTCACCAGACAGAATATTTGGCATAGCTGTATCCATTTTTAATAAAAGAAGTTAAAAGAGAACTATAAAACACCAAGCCTTGCAACACTAACAAATAAATACCCTCTCTGATGTTATCTTCTGCTGGAAAATACTGGATTCCCTGATTGTTTCTAATGGGGCTTGAAATTATCAAGGGATTTTGATATTTTCTTCCTGTTTGCCTCGACACCTTCTGGCGGGGGCAGCCCAAGGTTGAATCCCTGAAGCAGCACCTTGCCAACACTGCCCTGCCACAGCAGGGATGGCCACAAAGGCCGCAGCAGCTCAGGGACTGCCAGAGCAGGGGACACACCAGAGTCCCCCATCACAGTGCCACAGACATTTGCCTGCTTGCTGTTTTACATGTTTTGGGTGACTCAGTGATAGATTTAAGAGCCAAAACAACATGATCTGCACTGGGCTCTGGAGAATCCAAACCTTGAACAATTGTTTGAGTTCAACCACAATCTGGAGGTTTACAACATGCAGCAGGTGCTGCCCTGACATCTCGTTAGGTAAAGACAACCAAAAAAAATCACAATCATAAATCACAGAAGGGGTTGGGTTGGAAGGGACCTTAAAGATCATCTCATTCCATCCCTGCCATGGGCAGGGACACCTTCCACTGTCCCAGGCTGCTCCAAGCCTCGTCCAGCCTGGCCTTGGGCACTGCCAGGGAGCCAGGGGCAGCCACAGCTTCTCTGGGCAACAAGGGCAGCACAGGCTTTGGGGGTAACAAACACCCCAGAGAACAAAAGCACTGAAACCAACCCCTTCACCACCTCACCAAAGAGACTCTCAGTAAACACAAGTACACACAGAAATGCAGGAAACCATCAGGTGAACCCTGAGTATCACCAAAACCAGTGTCTGTGCCCAACAGCCACAGACTCACAGAGAACTGCCAGGAATGTGCTGTCACTGACAACACCACAGCATTTCTAAGCAAATGAAACTCCCTTTGCTACCTGCAGGGGTAAGTGAGCTCAGTTACGACCTCAGCCACACTCAAAGCACAGATCCTGCTGGGATTTGAGGGGACAGTGCCATACCTGGTCACGTCTGGCTCCGGGCCTTCATTCCTGTAGGATGCCTCAAGCTGTTTGTGCCGTGTGAGGAGGTCGTCCACCAAATTCTGCCTCCTGTCTCCCTCCAGCTGCGTGCTGATGACTCTGAGTTAAGGACCAAACTCAAAAACACCGAAAAGCTTTCATTTCATTATATAAAATAATACCTGATACACATTCTTAAAATAAATCACAATTCCTGATCATCAAAATTAACAATTTTAACTCAAAAAAAAAAGGCTCCAAGATCTCAGAGGATTGGTCACATTTTTCTGAATGAAATCTGCTGTTATTCTAAACGTGTTTCTGATCTTTACATATCTCAAACAAAAGGTTTCATACAGTGGCCACAGAACAATCTTTATGTCATCATCTTAAAGTAATTAGAGAACTGGAAGGACATTTACTGCCAAATTAGCATTAAGAATAGCATTTCCCCCTCCAAAATCCAACCAAAGTCATTTTTTTGTTTAGTTGCCTCTAACACTGACAACTGAACAGTACTGCACAGGTTAAGTTTAGGGAAGGATGAGATTTGTTAAAAGAGCTCCAAATTACACTGTCACCACCAGGGCAGGGTCAAACAGAACAGAGCCTTTAAAATCAGCAGGGTGTTTCTCATCTCACTCACTGGAAGCTCCTCACACAGACCAGGGGAGCAGCTCCCAGACAAGTGATCAGAGAAAAACCAAAATTTTCCTTTGAGCATCTGTTTCCACTTGGAATTCATGAGCAGAGCACCCGACAGCCACTGGTGAGCAGAGGAACAATTCACACAGTGCCTCTGAAGAGCTGTGGCTTCCACAGGGGACCTGGCTGTGCTTTTTTAAATTAACCTTTGTGACACCCTGAAGGACTTCTAACTCTGCCCCAAGTACTGCTGAGTGGATTCAGCAATAGCTGAACTGGTTTGTGTGTGTTTTCTGCCACAGCAGCAGCATTTGCCTGCTCAAGCACCCACTGGGCAGGCTAGTTCCAGCCCTGGCCATCAGCACAGCTCTCAGGGCTGGGGCTCAGGAGGGATTTCTGCTGTGCCAGGCTGAAATTAAACATTCCTCCCCCAAACCAGATTGTTCCTGGATACCTTCAGGGAAATGGACATACCTTTGACTCCTTAACCACACTCTCCCAGCATATCCAAGTCAAGCCATGGGTAACACTCCTAGCAGAAAATCTGTGATTTCTTCCCAAGGTGTATTTTGCAGCATTTTGACATCAATCTGAAGCTGCAGCACCGTTGTTTCTTAAGTCAGTCAAAGTCAGGATACCCCAGCCCTGCCCACACCCTGAATAAAGCTTCCTCCTCTTCCTTTTAGCAAGGCCTGGCCAAGAGAAAATGCCAAGAGAAAGTATCACCTGGCCAGCTGAGTGCTGGACAAGTGACCTCGCTCACACAGCAGCAGTGCCTGCACAGCACAGGCAGCTCGGAGGTGGCTCAGACATCTCGTTAAGCTCCTCTCAGCCCATCCTGTTAAGGACGGTGACAACAGAGGTGACCAGAGCCAGGCTCACTCCCATCACCCCAGAGATGCCCAGCCCTTCCTGCACTGCAGCTGCCGTGAAAATAACAACCAGCAGCACAAAGTCCTGGTGACAAAGTCTCCTGCAAAGGGAATCAGGGGAAAACCCCAAGTGTGTGGCAGAGGAATGACAGCACATTTTCCACTGTGCCCCACAACCCAGAGGGGCAGGGGTGCTGTTTACAGATACATCTGGCGTGTTGACACTGCCCGCAGCAGCAGCTCCCTCAGCTGCTCAATCTTCTCCCTGAGACTCTGCAGCGAGGATCTGATGGCCACATTGACCTGGGGGAACACAGAGATTATCACTGGCCTGCTCTGCTAGATTTGCATGACATTTCATACCACTTCATAACAATATATTCAACTTTTACTGCACAGGTGCGAAGGGCTCCACTGCAACCTCAGAGAGCCTGTCCAGAGGCAGAAGTCACTCCAGGCTGCTTACAAAACAACGGAATAGTTTTACAAACACAGTTCTAAGGCATTAATGCTGTTGAATATGGAAAGCTGTCTTTCAAGTCTTTACAAACACACTTCTTTATATGGGCAAAACATTTCAGCACATTTTAATATTTTCCAGATAATTTTCCAACTCTTTCCTCTGATCTTTAATAAAAATACAGGCACCAGCTTCTTTTGCTCCCAGCTCCCAGGATTAGAGGGAAGGTTGCTACAGGTTCACACATTCCCTGCACTGAACTCCTCCAGACTTCAAACTTAAAACCCCAAAGAAATTCAGATTGTTCCACTTCCCTTCTCAGCAGCACCCAGGACTCCCAATCCTTTCTCACCACTGACCTGCCCAAGATCCAGATGTGTCTGTTCTCAGTAAAAATGTAATTCAGTCATTCTTCCCTGCTGCAAGCAAACCCCAGGCTTGCAGGAATCCTCCTGCTTTCTCTTCGCCCCTCCCCAAGTCAAACTCACATTATCCTCTGAGTTTTTCCTCCTCAAATGTTATTTCTTTTCATTCCAGTTATGCAGAAAAAACACTCTAACTGCAATTAACTGTGCAAGTTGTCCTAATTAAGACTTGCTGTGCCTCTTGTTTACAAGCTCTCAGCCCTGCTGTGGCTTACAACGGGCAGCAACCCCAGCTGCTCCGTGGGGAACTGGGAACACGGAGGAATATCTGAGTCCACTCTCAGTTCTGCTTTCTTGGAGACACAAAGGCAGCAGCAACCCTCTGCAGAGTCAGTGCTGCCAGACCCTGAACAGCCACACCACCCTGGGTGTCAGGGATGGAGCAGGAGAGCCTCAGAAGATTCGATCTGACTCGGTGATGTTTGCTCTCAAACACCACCAAACACCACAGAGAGCAGATGGACCCAGGCTGAGGCAGCTTGGAGAGCCAAAAACCCACCTCTGGACCAAAGCAGCCCAACATACCACGGCAACAGATCCAAACCAGGATGGGGGGCAGTGATTTTGGGAATGCTGAAGCCTCTGCATGGCCTCCAGCTCTGCAATCAGGTAATTAAAGGTCTTTTCATTTGTTCTCAGGTCCAGGTGGAGAATACTGCATTTGACTGACCCAGAACAGCAACAGAGCACAAAGGTGACATGGCCAAAAAAGTCACCAACTGCAACCACCTGGCCAGAAACTGCAGTGAGAGAACAAAAGATTTCACCTCCTTTACAGAAAACAAAGGAAGAAGAAAAGTAGAAAGAAAATAAACCAATGGAAGTTTTATGATCAGCTTAATAGAGCAAAGTTCACAGATGGTAAGTGCTGGATTGAAATCCTTCCTCACAGTTTATTTTTCCATTTTAGATTTTATGCTCCATTTTTGGCTCAGCAACAAGCAA
>VZTG01007187.1:332912-363933 GCA_013397845.1 Melanocharis versteri | reverse complement strand
CCCCTATTTGCTTTTGTTTCAGCCAGGGGTACAGTTCTCAGGGTATGGGTGATGTAAAAATACTTCTTGAGGATTGTGTCAAGCATCCATCCACAGCATCTGAAATAAAGATAGGCTGATGTTCTAGAGATTAACTGCATTATAAGCGTGTCTGCAGTACTCTGTGGAGTGAGGTGCAGTGTTTCCTGAGGCAGGGTTAAAATGTCCTTACTCCTGCAAAATGACATATCAGCCAAACTAGTGAACAATGATGCCCAAAGTGCCAACAAAATTAAACTCTGGACATGAGGAGAGCTGAGTACAGGCTGCTCAGGGAATTAGTAAGTAAAGGCCCCTGTGAAAATGTTTTTGCAGTTGCTGGGGTCTATCAGTGCTGGTCACTTTTTAAACATCCCAAGGGCATAGAAGCAGGCAAGTCCCAAACTGAGAAGTCAAGCAGGTGAGGCAGAAGGCTGGCTTGGTTGAATAGGAATCTTCTCTTGGAAATAAGGTGAAAAAAGGTGTATGCCCAGTGGAAGCAAGGTCAGGTGACATGGGAAGAATACAGAGATGCTGCTTGCCACTGAAGAGAGAAAATTCATTTGGCCAAAGCTCAACCAGACTGGAAGCTGGCCAGAAATGTAGGGGACAATAAAAGGAGTTTTTTCAAACATACTAATGGCAAAAGGCAGTGTAGAAACAGCATCTGCCCATAACAAGATGGGGACAGTCTTCTCCTAAACAGAGACAGAGACAGAGACAATGCAGAGGTGTTTAATGCATTCCTTTCATCTGTCTTCAACAAGAATGACAGACCAAAGGGGTCTCAGTGCCCTGAGCTGGAGGACCATGACTGCGAGACTGATCAACTCCCAGCCAGCCCTGAAACTGTGTGAGATCTGCTGCTTCAGCTGGATCCCTACAAATCTATGGGGCCTGATGGGGTTCATCCAAGAATCCTCAAAGAGCTGGCTGATGTCATTCTAAAGCCTCTCTTGATGATATTTGAGATGTCTTGGGATTCCAGAGTGGTCCCAGCTGACTGGAAGCTGGTTAACATTGTCCCAGTTTTCGATAAGGGCAAGAAGGGGCAAGAAGTGGCAAGAAGGGGCAAGGCTTCCCAGGGAAGTGGTCACAGCACCAAGCCTGACAGAGTTCAAGAAGAGAAAATGCTCTCAGGCACACGGTGTGACCCTTGGGGTGTCCCGTGTAGGGCCAGGAGTTGGGCTCAGTGATCCTGATGGGACCCTTCCAGTTCAGCATATTCTATGATTTTATGGGTTTTACAACACTGAGATAGGACTGGCTCAAGCACACCTACATCACCCCAAAAGTTGTTAGCTGCTGTACACAAGCAACGTGTGTCCATAGTTCTAAAGAAAAATTCTTCCACAGGTAGTTACTTATAGTTTCATTAGGTTAAAAAATCAGTCATGGTGCTTCACACGACTCTAGCTGAATTTTGCCCTCTGACTCTCATAGCAAACTCTTCTGTAATTAGAAATCCAGGAAGAATTAGGGCAGCCTCTGAAGTATGAGCAGTTTTCACAGGAACTGCTCTCATGATTTTATGAATATCAGTGAGACGGCACAGCTCTACATGAGGATAGATCACAGCTCCTGAATACTCATTTATGGGAAGAGAGGGCGAATCTGTTAATACAACGACAGTTCTTGGCCTTCACTAAAACAAATGTTCTCAAAAGCTGAGAGAATGCCAAATTGCAGAAGCCAGAATTTCTTGAGGGGAAATAAACATTTTTCTACTGTCTTCTTCTTTTGTCCCTAATTTTATTTTTTGACAACCTTTGAGAATGTTTTGGCTGCAGCGGCAAAACTGTCTGCGGGAAAAAAAATAAATTACTGATTCCTTCAGTTAACACTGGCACAAACTTTTTAAACCTTGACTGTCTTTATGGCATTCTGAATTAAAGCTCTTCTGCTGAATGTGGTGATTTATTTATATTTTTGTTGTTTCTGTTGGCATTTTACGTTCATATATTTTTTGAAGTACTTAATATAAAATAAACTCACATGCTGATACCTTTGGATCAGTGCAGTACTTTCAAAACCACATGTTTACAATAAAACAGTGAGAGCTTTGAAATCAAAGTTACGCTCAGGATGAAACTAGGAAAAATGTTAGAAAGGTTTCTGTGCTCATGAGTTTGATTCTGCCTGAGTTGGGCCAAAATTCTTTTCTCATCAAAAATGACTCAACTCTGGACTTTCCCCAGTAAGTCAATGAAGATACTTCATATATGCTCCTTTCAAGGAAAGCAGAATTGGGTCTTCCGTCTCCCCTTTTGGTTTAGGTAATGAAAAATCCCAAAAGCTGAAGAAATTGAGCCATGTGGATAAAAGACTGTCTTATAAGACCCAAGGTTTTCATTCTTTCACTCAAAATGTGAGTTTTCCTCCCTATATTCTTGATTTTTGTGTGCTCTGACTTTGTATCCTTTTACGAGGGGATTTTGAAAGTTGGATGAGAGTTTAAATAAAAGTGTCTTACTAGCTGCATTAAAAGTATGAAATACGTTGTATCGCATCAACTCTGACCTGACATGGAGCAGCATTTTTCATCCTTACATTTTTGGCAGATTTGTATTGTGTTTTGATGGTGGGAAAAAGATCGATAAATGGTAAAGGCAAAAACGTTACTCACTGGTAGCCAGACCTTTTCTGGGAAAATATAAATGAAATTAATGTTCTCTGAAGATTTCATCTTGTTTTAATTATCACTTAATAATGTTCTGGCAACTTAGTTTGAGAAAGGTAAGAAAAGTTAGGCACGTATCAACTTCAAAGATGCCCCACACTTTTAAAACTCTAATTTTATAACTACGAAAAGGCATTTTTGGTGTGCAGTTTGCCTCATTTTTAGTTACTGGTGTCTGGTTCACTGAATTTCAAGCTCTGTGGCTGCAAGCTTGGCCTGTGCTTTCTGTTCTGACCACTTGAGGGAATCATTCTGTAGCTGTGGTCCATAATTTTTGTTTTTACACTAAGGAAGTAAGAAAAATTATATTTGTTGCGGAAAGTTTTCCAACTTTACTTCAACATGAAAGACATCACAAGGCACCGGCTCAGAAATAAATTACTCCCTACATACTAAATATCCAGGAAGGGAAAAAAATGTTGATAAATGGGAGTCTTGGGAGTTGCTAAGTGAGGTCCCTGCACACAATTTATGATCATGCACTCTTGGACTTCAGAATGATTAATACAGCTAATTCTCAGTAGAGTAAGAGCTGTTTTAGCCCAGGAGAGAACTGTACGCTATTGTTTATAGAAGCAGATAACATCAAAGTGGTCCACTGCTTGTGTTAAGCAAATAGAGAATTCTGGGTCAGTGCAAATTAATCCTAAAGGAGTAAGAAAAAGTTCTTAATGACTGCTAGATCAGTGTGTTATCACTTTTCATACAACCAAAAATGGTAGAACTGTTAATGAGAATTACAAATGGCCTCACTGGCCGCAGCGTGCTGGCAGCTGTCTATGAGAATGGTGACCATTAAGTCCTCTGGCAATCTGTACATATGACATTTGTTAACGGAGTGAAGAAGATTTAGGCAATTTTCTGACATATTTATGTGATTTCAAAATGGTTCTTGGCAACAAATATGTGAAGTGTTTTATCCTGAAATTAGCAGAGTCTACCAAAAGCCTTAAAACCCTTATCTTCTATTCATACAGCAAGATCCAGTTTACAGAAATAAATTAATTGAATTTACACATGAAGTAACTGTGGGGAGAAAAGAAAGTCTTGTTGGTCGTGTCCCTTAAGATGTGTTTTCACACAAATGCAAGCGAAGTACACACTTCATATTTGTTTAGAAGGAATAGATTGCATTTTGCAGACTGACAGTATTGCAAAGTCAACTACAAACTGCCTTAGAGACATTGTTTTGTTCCCTTAAAGCACAATTTAACAGCTTGACCACAAGAAGGTCTAGAAAATAAACATAATTTTTTTGTTTTTGTGAGATGGTTTGGGTTCTATTGGTAATGATTTCTGCATCTCTGAATGTACCCCAACACATTATAATTCTGTTCCAGTCCTTCTGACATGATCTATGCACCACTTTATGGGATGTAGCAAGGCTGTTGACAGGTAAGGAGTGGGAATGAGATGTAAGGGTACACTGGCCTTGTAAGCTGTGGGCTCCTGAGCTGTGCTGGCAGAGCAGAGGGGCAAAAGTCTCCTCAATTCCTGTTGGCAGGTCCACGCCCGTTTACAAGTCGTCATAAAACAGTATGAATACTTACTCTGTGGATGATTTAACTCTCCCAGTATTGTCACCAGGAAATTATTTGTCTGTTAAATTTGTTTTGAAATAAATTGTCTTGTTTCACACAGGATAATTACAGCAAGAAACTATTTACATAATTATTAGGTCCTCTGATATATTGTCCTCTGGTACAGTGGTTGTCACTCAGCAAAGTTCATGCATATGATTCAGTGCTTCGCAGAATATTTGACCCATAAAGCAAACCCTTTTCAAAATGCAGTAACAGCAAAAATTGGTTTCCCCTCTTGACTTACAGCTTTCCTTTCTACTGCTTCACATCTGTGCATTTTTGCATATAGAGATATTTTCTAATGTAAGCCAAGGATGTGAGATACCCTTTGTGGATATGCAGAGAGAAAATGTCCTGCATAGACAGCAGATCTTTTTTTCCCTTACATTGATACCTCTACACTGGAGAGTTCTTTGTTCAGGGGATGCAACAGAGCTGTAGCAGTCTTGTTTTATTCTAGTATCAAACTTCCCTGAAGACCTCTAAGCTCTTTTGTGAATATCTGGATGGGGAGGTAACAGAGATCCCTATGTATGCTGTGTGGAGTAAATTAACCAACTTTTTAGCAACACACAGAGGAACTCAGATATTTACCAAAAAACTATGGTTGCTGGGAAAAGTTGCTGACTTGCAAAATTAATAGCCTCCCACAGGAGACTTTATTTAGAAGTGACAAAAATCTCCCCTACACAAAACGAAAATTGATCTTCTCTTCCTCTCTTTAGCCCTTCTCACTTAGATTGGGGAAAGTAAGCAGCTTTTCCTCTTACCCATGGTAAATCAGTCATCTAACCAGGAGATAAAGATTGCACAGCCTGTCATCTTTGTCCCAGGGGAAATGACTGTAGGTGTCTCTCATGCCCACTGTCCCATCACTGTTTCATATGGGACGAATGAGATTCATATAATACAAATAACCATTTGTATTTAATTTTTCTAATCTTCTCACAGGAGTCTGTACCTCCTGCCCTTTAATCAGCCTAGATGATTCTCTCTGAACTCGCTCCAGTATGTCTACATTTTTGCTGGTATGTATCTAGAATTAAACGTAGCGTAGTGAGTGCAGAACAGAGCTACAGTGTAATGGGCGCACAGAAATAAGCAACCTGTGTTTTGGGCTTGGGTAATCACTGTCTCACAGTTAATTTACAAAGTTTACGTCTGAAAAGGCAAAATGAGCTATTTTTCATTTGCAGATAAACCTCTGAAATCTTCCACCTCCATTCTAATTCCTAGAAAAGAAAGGAACAAAAGGAAAGCAACTGCTTGTGATTCATCTCTGTCTGCCTCTCAGAATACTGGGCACAGACCCCTTAAAATACTCTGCAGACTTGCTTGGTGCCTGACTTGTCCTGTTCACCCTTTCTAGCATCATCTGAGTAATACACTGTGCAACTGGCCAGTCCGACAGCTTTCATGATGCCGAAGTTTATGGCAACTGTAAATCTATTAAGCCACAATTTGCACTTAATAAAATGGAACAGCAAGTAGTTAAATGAAAGCTCAATCCTAAACTGGACAACATTTTTCAGGAAAAGTCATTGAGCCTGCTGTTGCTACTGCTGCCTTCCTTTGAGAAATTCAATCATGCTGATTGAGGAAACCTGGAGAGAGCTGGCTATTCCTTCCTTTGGTTTGTAATTGCTCCGTAGACCATTTAATCATCTGTAGATGAAACAAAGCCTGTGCTGTGGAGTCCCGGAAGGGCAGGCATGTGCTTATCAATTCCTTCCTACCCACCAAGCGGAGCTGGGAGCTCATCCTGATGCTCTGAGCAGCCCTGCTGTCAAAGCAAGGAGCTGAGAGCAGATGGGTTCTTCCTGCTGTCATTACGCCGGCCTTCCTGCCTGCCTTGATTTCATTACAGCAAAGTCTGTACAAGCCAATTTTTCAGGAGCGCGGTTTGGAGCACAGAACGAAGGTCTTCCTGCCTGAGAAGGCAGGCAGATACTGAGACACCCGCCAGGACAGGAGCTGCTCCATGCTGTCTTGACGAGAAGAGAGAAGCACTGAAAGTTAAATAAGATAAGCAAGGATTTACTGGCTTCTGTAAAACACATTCTCCTGCCAAACTTAAAATGTCTTACTTCATATCCCCAACTCTGAATGTGCTCCATATTGCATGGTTGCTGAGTGACCAAATGGATGGCCCTGTTTCACAGGTGAATAGTCTGGTCAGAAACCATATAACCAGTTTCACTAACTTGAAGAAAAAAAACCTGACCAGGGAAGGCACTGAGAGTGAGCTCGAAAACCAAAAACCACATCCATCATACTGACGGGTTTGGAATATCAGCCTTTATTTGAGATTTGAAATTCATTTCCTCCTGAATGTAGGTGATTTGCCTAACAGCTTAGGCACTACAAATAACCAGGTAAAGCTTGACACTGGCCTCTGCTCCTAGCTCATATTTTCTGTAATACATGAAGAGAATGTAGCACTTAAAATAGAGTTACAAGAACTGATTTCTCCTGGGAGGGCATCTCTAGGCACGTATCTTCCCCCTTTCCAAAACTTTGTCAGGAAGGATTCTTATGAGGATTTTTAATTCACAAAAAACCACTCAGTGCTGACTAATGCTTGCCAATTAAGTTCAGCCCATTGAATCAACAGTTTCCTGTTACCTGTTCCTTCAGGTAGAACAGCGGCTGATACCCCTGCCCTTTCCCAGGCTTCTGTGCAGGGACCTTTCCTGCCTGAAAACAGTGGGGACACCTGTTTTCTGAGCTCGGAAGGCCAGCACCTGAAATCCTAGGAATGGGCCTGCTATTGAGTAAAGGGTGCTTGATAAGGCAGCCACTGTGATAGGCAGCGGAAATTTGATGATGAAAGGAGATGCCTAATAGATTAATCTGGTGTGATTTGCCAAAACACAGGGTTTTCTGGAAGATTATCCACACTCGCAATAGGAAGGCCTTTGTTTGGTAAAAGTCCCCACTTATCATGGTATTCTTTATCTCAACAAGAAACATAATGGTTTACTTGTTTACATGCACGGCAGATATATTCAGAGCTGGGCTTAGGAACTGTGAACTCCTTTTCATTTGAAATGCTTCCAGCAGGCAGGTTATTAGCTGAGGGAGAACAAGCAGTTGGACACACATAAAATTTAAATCTGCCTTGCTTAGATTGGCAAAAATGAATGTTATTTCATCCACTGGGAAAATGTTTTACTTCCTGCTCAGATACTTTTGGAAGAAAATCACAAGCTCATTTGTAGCCATCATATATGTATGTATATATTTTTTTAGAGTTAAGTGGAATGTCTACAGAAATGTATTTGTTACTTTATACCAGTTATTTTCCACTAATATTAATTATTTTATTAGCTTGTCTTTACTTCTTCAATTTTACTTTGCTTACTATAAAATGTGACTGATGGTTTTACATTATTTATACTGAATGTGTGGCTGGAATCTAGCCCTTGATGTACCTTGGATAGAGCTGCTTTGGTTTCTGGAATTGATTTTTAAATACCTTACACATCCGGAACTGCAGAACTACCAAAGCACTGTGTTCTTGAACTCTGAAAATAAACAAAAACTGCCGTGTTAGAAAACTGCTCTATTAAAGCCTTTTTTAGCAATCTTATGTCAACAGAGTCTTTCATAGCATGCAGTATTAAGCTTGCTGGATACACAATGCACATGCTGCACAAAGGGGTGTGCAGCAAGAACGTGCCTTGTATTAAAGGAGCTGGAGCACGGCAGTCTGAGGGAGTTATTTTTCTGTGCTCCTCGGCAGTACCGTACTGTGTGTACCTCATAGGATTTAAATTTTCTGCAGAGGCAGCCCGTTTCCATATCATACTAAGTATAAGGTGGGGGGTCGCTTCAAACAGGACTAAAAGAAAGGGAAGGCAAGTAAGCGAACTGCTCACCCTGACGCCACAGGATCAGTTATGTGGAGCTACCTCAGCAATCTGCTGCAGCCAGCACAAGAGTGAGGAAGGAACAGAAATTGTAAAGATGGGGGAAATGGGTCTGGAAATCTGATAAATCCACCAAAGGAAAAGATGTCTAAAGATTTGTCTGTCTAGACCAGTGAACAGCTACAAAGGGGAGTTAGTGCCTCATGCAAATGGATACAGTGCAATGAAACCTTACGATGGGGTAATGTTTGGCATAGACAGAGGATTTTATTTTATTTGTAGGACGTATTTTATGGTTTATGAAGATATTGGAAATCTACTGTCTGTTTTCTTCTTCCATGTTCATAGTTTACATTATTTATTTTACAATGTGTTCAGGCACACATTGTACTTTTCTTCTGTCTGCTGCAAACTTTCCTATAGCTCAAGCTGTGCTTAAAGCCAAGTCCTGCAATTCAACCTAGTCATGTACAGCTAAAACTGAGGAGTGCAGGGAAGGCCTTAAAAATTTGTTTGAAGTAAGTGCGAAATCATCACAATCTTTGCAAAATTTTTTCTTTGGGCTCGTGGTGTCTATACATTGCCCATTAAAAAAAAACTCAAAAAACCAACTTTCTAATGTCATTTCCCATTGTTAAGTTTTGCACTATTTTCGTGAAAGCGTCTAAAGTCACATGCTGGAAAATAACAGCATCTTCTCTCCACAATAAATGGGATGCTTTCAGAGGAAAGCCCTCAGCCAAGCCAGAGTGACAGCCATACTGAACTGTAGCAGTACAGACAAAAAATAACTTTCAATGTGTTTCTTGGCACTTAGTTCTTTCTTCACATTTATTAAAACCATTGCTTTCAGTACTTTCTATATTTTTTATTTAGGCTGGTGATTAAAACATTCTAGTAAAGTTGAGATGATTAAACATTTTAGCCTTTTAAAGCACGTGCTTCCACTAAAAAATGAAAATATGTCTCATAAGGGTAAGTATGGCCAGCCTTATTTTTCATACCCCTCCCTCACCTTGAACTTTTTAGTGGAGGCTTCTAAAAGGTTCTTTGATTTTCTTTTCAAGGGATGGGGGTATTGGAGTTTTTAAAATTGGTTTGTTTGTTGGTTGGTTTGGCATTTTTGTTTTGTTTTGTTTTCTTTCATCAAATGCACCACACCCACTAATTTGTTATTGAAAGTTTATTGTTACATCACCAGACACTAAAAATAGAATATTTCCTTTCATATAGATAGTAAAAATATTATGTCTGACTAGGACTTCTCCTAAAAAATACCTTCTGGGTTAGTCAAGTTTCTGCATTCACAGTCATAGATAGCCTACAGCTTCGTAACCCAGCCCCAGGGATAAAATTTTCTTGGTGGTGTTAGAACACATTCATTAGAAGATAATTTCTACATGTAACTTCTGTCCGTTATTTTAATGTCTGAAGCAAAAGTGTCTGTCTACATCCCAAGTCACCTGAAGGAATACGTGGCTCTTTAAGAAAAGGAAATACAGTGCTAAACTGAAGTGCTGCTGCACCATACTACAGCACAGGGCACTCCTGAGGAACCTGCAGCAGTGCTATAGGTCAGAGAAGAAGTGTATTTTTGAACAAATCTCCTGGTTGTTCCCATTCACTGAGCTTCGGTTCACAGCACAGAGTGGTCTAAGAGCACATTCCATAAACATGTTTTGGATGAAACTAAGCCAGATGTGCTCCAGGACTGTACCTAATTCACTCCAATAGCTCACAGGCAGCTAACAGGTCCCAGACCCAGTCACAAGCTAGACCAAAGCAAACCCCCTCTGACACATGCCTGGTCCTCGGGATCAACAGATTTGCTCCACTGATCTGCCCATATCAGCCCGTACTACCTGCTACTGTAGGCATATCTTCTGTGACCAGCACTAATTTTGCCATATGGAAGGATGTCTATGTGAATGAAAACACAGCAGTGGATTTCAGAGCAGATTAAAATCTCCTGGCACAAACAGGAGCACTGCGTACTGAACAGGGTGGTTCGCTGAGAGTCAAGACTTCGGCTGAGGCACAATGTCTTAGTGGATGCACGGAGGAGGTGCTGACACTTCCACACAGGGTCGTTTGCTGCACGTGGCTACTTCCCTTCAAACCTGTCACTTACCATTGCAACAGACATCTGCGAGCGTGACTGCACAAATAAAAAAAAACTCTGTTTCAAATCACTACCCTGTCTTGTTGTGAACAGCCATCACAGGAAAATATCCTAAGAACACATGCAAAGAGCACTGGGAAAAAATTATATGTATAATGATAAGGTGGCAAGCGATGGCACATCTCTGGAGGGTAACACAGGCCATTCAGTATTTCTGTTTGCCATTAGAGAGGGACAAGATAGACCTTTGTTGCTGAAGCTCATGGATTGCTTTTTTGCTTTGTTGCCCCAGTTAGGTCTAGTAAAAGATACCAGCTCTCCTTGCAAGCCTTGACTCGGTTGTAAACTTAGATCATCCAAGCTACAACAACAAGAGGACAAACTCCACATAGTGCAAATGTAATTTGCAGGGTCAGCATGAAACTGATCCTGCCTCTTGGATGAAGAGAGAGCTATATATGTTGTGTCACATCCACGGAGCTGCCAGCACCTGCTAAGAACCTTCAACACAAACTGAAGCCAAAGTGAGCTGAGGTCACGCTTCAGGCATGCCAGGATGGATGAAGTCATTGTGTTCAGCCACTCTGGCCAAATGCAGTGGCGATGTATACACATCGCACACCCACAGCCCTCTGTTCATCCTGTTCCAGTTGTCCTTGGTCCTGCATCGTGGAGGATATGCAGGAAATGTCGCCTCTTGGCTGTATGAAACAGCTCCAAAACTGATTTCCACAATGTTAGATTAGATACAAACATTATATACATGGCCAGAATTTAGGCCATCATATTTTCAAAGTTTTCCAGAGGATATTAAATATGACTTAAATTCATCTTTGAAACAAGTGGGTGAGGTATATATTATAATATTAATTTAGTTCTACTGACATCCCTAATGGGAAGACAAATGTTGCAGAAATCTTTACTAAACAGAAGAATGGCTTTGGCGTGTCAGCTCTCCATCACTGGATCTGAGGAAACAAAACGTTTATTGTTTCCAGGTCTCTGAGATCTTAAAAAAAAAAACAAACCCTTGGATTTTTGGCAGCTGAAAATAAGAGCTTTCAATTCAGACAAAAGAATTATTGTTTCTGGTGCTCATCCAAAAAATTACATACAAAATAAAAAGTAATATACTTCTGTCTGTACGTTAATACCAATGAAGTGTGTGCTCTAGTTTTATACTCCTCATCTTTATTCGTTGATAGATTTATCTTCTTTAGCTTTGCTCAACTTCACTGCATCACAAGAACACATGATGTGTGGCATCTCTTCACTCTGTCATTTGGCTGCACATGTCCAGGAACTGACACTGTAGCAAAAGGTCATCAGACCTATAAAATTAGTATGATCTGCACACAGAAACTCACACTTTCATGTTAGAGGGACAGCTTCTATTATGCTGTTTGGTGTCCAGCATACCATAGAAGTAAATGCAGCTGTTTCATTTTGGAGCCAGTAGACAGTTCCCATGAGCAGCAGCAAAATGACAACTGTTTGACTTGTGCTGTTTGTCCCCTCTGTGTGTCTATTTTGCTATCCCTGGCCTCTGCATCCTGCCCGTGGCTCATCGCAGTCTGCAAAACTTGATGGAAATACGCTCAGTTCTTCTCTGGAGAGGAATCACCTTCCTAGTGTCAGCCTTGCAGGGCTCTTCACTTAAATCCAAATCACCACTGGAGAGAGATCCCTCCATCTCTTCTCTCTCCTCCTGCACAAGTCATGGCAGAAGGATCTCAGTTGTCCTCTGCCAGTTCAAACAAAGGCTGGTCAGGAGGAATGAGCATTCCCATTGCCATCCTTTTCTATCACACGAACGATGATCATTTATAGTAATTTACAATAATACAGCTTTGGAAAATATATATTGGAGGGGAAAGTGTTGTTTTAAGAGCTACATGGAATTTTCAACATTCAACTAAGAAAAACGTAGTCAGTTTTTAGTGGTAAAATATTTAAATCCCTGCATATTTGACAGATTATTCCATGTGAATGACAATGATTTGTTGTAAATGTCACCATAGCAGCTACACATAAATATATACAATCTATTCCAACTTCAAAATAAAGTAGGCTTTATCTTTATTACCTGGTACACCACCAAGAATAGAAATATCCCCTTTGTATTCTTGAGAAACAAGACCCAAAGTTTGCCCTTTTTTTTCTTTCACTTAAATAGTGAGAAAATTGCAATGTAAGCTAGCCAGAAAATGTTGGCAATTGCATGTTGGATAGACTTGAGGGGTGAAATATGAGAATTCCAGAGACAAAAAAGAAGGATGTTGTCAAGAACAGAAATTTAGACTTGGTAGCCACCCTCCTAGAGATGGTAAAAAAAAAGTAATGAAAATGAATTAATTTTCCAATGAGTGAGTTAGAAAAGGAGAAAGGAAGCAATGAAAGAAGAAAGCCTTAAGACACCATGAGAAGAAGAGGAGAGGCAGTAAGGGGAAAAAGCAGAGGAAAGTAAGTAGAGTGGCTCCAGAATCATTAGGAAATCAGAGTTAGGAGCAACTCAGTTGTCCAAAGGAGTGAGTAACCACAGAAGATCAGGGATGGAGAAGCAGCAAGAGAAATCCCCTTGAGGAAGGTGAAAAGATTGCAGGAAAGCTGGTGCGGAAAAAGGCGTATGAAAGGGCAATCCCTGAGACAGGGAATGGAGACAAGATAGAAAATGACAGAACCCATGAGGGAACCTCTCTGTCCGCTCTGCATGTGGCCAGGCCACCTCTGCCCCTCTGGCATAGTCTGGGAGGAGATGTGATGGCAAGTTGCATGGCTGTTAAATGTAGCTGAGGTTCTTAATTTCCTTCTCTCACAGAGAAATTATGTTGCTTTAGGTCCATCTTGAGGAAGAAAGAAACCTTTTCTTATCTTGTTGTGGTTGTTTATCTCATGCTGAGAGCAGGGTCGGAACAAGCTCCTTTTCCACTTAGACTCTCTACCCCACCCATCTGAAGGCATTTAAGTGTAGCGTCTAAGCTGGGGGTCAGGTCTCTCCAACTCCCACACAGCCAGCAGAACAAGAGAGGTTGCTCCAGGCATAAAGTCAGGACTCCAAGCACAAATCTCCTTGACTTCCCTCTGGCCTGTATAGGGGACCTGAGGACTCCAGCCCCCAGGGGGTTAGAGATCCACCACCAACCCTCCCAAGCCAGCTCCAGATTTCTTATGCTGGAATCAAAAGCTATTGGCAAAAAGTAGTTAAAAGCTTAACCTTGTACGTCTAGCAGGACTCCGTTTTTCCTTTTCTACTTTTTTTGAGTGGGTAATTTATTAACCACTCTTCACGTGGATTCAGATTGGTGAGTACATCAATTGCTTCTAAATTTGAAAATGTTTAAAATACATATGCAAAATAATAGGAAGCTAACTTCAGTAACTTAAGTAAAGCTAGCTTAAATATTATATGGTGTAAAGTATAAACAGAAGTTTAGCATGCTGTTCTTTTCAAAATAAGCTAACATTATACGCATTGGTGTAAAAATACCAAAGATCCTGTTTCAATTAAACTACTTCATTGAAAAAGCCATAGCACGAAGATTGAATACTAGTATTTATTGAAAGTGATAAATTATCCAAGGATTATACTTTATAAACATGAGACTCAATGTCTAGGAAAAAATGTAATAACTACCTTAGGTATATTTAAAAAACAAGCTGTTCCTTGAGTAGTTAACAGAGCCTGTGCCCCTGAATGTTTGTGTCTTATATCCTCTGCACGTTCCTACTGTATTAACCCTATTCATCTCTCACGTCCCCACCTGATAATCCCTTTTGGCAAGAGAGAGAACAGCCTGAAGCCATCCCAGAGCCCTGGGTGAGCTGGCTGATGCGCGGCCACGAGCATTTGCGTGCACCCAGGCGTTGCCAGGCAGAAGCAAAACTGACTTTGCCGAACAGGGACCAAGCTACCTGGAAGAACAAATATGCTTTTTCGCTTCTACCCAACCACAAATTTTCATGGCAGTTATTGGAACTTAATGATGTTTAAGATTTCTCCTCCTCTCTCAAATGTGGTCAAAATTGGCCTGAATTTTTCTGGGGACATGAAGGGGTAGTGGGAGAGAGAGTGAGAGAAAACAGGGCTAAAAATAACAATGTTTGGATTTTTCCAGGCCACTTATCCTGAAATATTAGAAAATGAAATATGTAAAGTAATACTCTTTTTTTGACCCACTAAGAACACACAGTAATAGATACAAATGGATTATTCTTGGTTTGATCTCGTAATACATTTTCATATACAATGACATCTGCATTTTCTTAATTCAGAGCACATACACTCCGAGGTCTCTGTTTTTCGACTTCCGAAAGGATGGACAACACAGTAGGAAGCTGTCTGGACAGTGGGGGAGGAGACCACTGTCCAGTGTATGGATTATTATGGATATAAGCCCACAGCTGTGTGAGGAGCACATTGATAGAACCACATCTGTTTACATCAGCTGAGGATCTATCATTTATCTGAAACAGTATGTTTCCCAAGACTGCCTAACTGATTTGGACTTAATACTTGATTACATGGTTATTTTAAGAACTCTGCAATGGCCCATAAGAAAAATCCTGCTGTCTTCGGCAGTCTTGTCTAATTTATACTCAAGGTTCCACAACTCTTACTGATACTATGTATTTACAAACTAAAGGGATCCTTTTTAATAGTCTGTGCCATTGTGTTCACTCTACTCATCAGTGAAGCTAGTTACAATTTTGGGGAGTTAAAAGCCTTTATTTAAAGTAACCAGGCTCAAAGGCTGATGCATGGAATGAAATTCAAGTCCTACAAGCTAATGCCAAAATCAAGATATATTAGGTTCAGGGCAGCCCTGACTGCTTTTGACATTCTGATGCCATAAATAAACATCAATTACTATTTGTGAGAATATTACCTTCCCACGAATTCACACTTTCACACTTCTTTCAATCTGGCTACTGCCTCTCAATTATAAATCTGTACTCTCTTGTCCGTGCCTGCCTCCATGGCTCTGATTAAACGTTACAGAGGTGCAACACAGCAGATTAGCATGCGGGGGATGAGATGCAGACACATCTAACAAAGGTTTTGATGTTCTTTATGTTGTAATTCATAGTTTTCACAAGTGTCACTCTAAGGAAAGAGATCTACCCCCATACACAATCATCTCTGCCTTTCCTCTTACCACACCACCTCCTGTATTTCTTTACTTTCTTCTTCTGTTTTAGTATCTCTCTAGTTTTGCTGTTCTTGTATCCTTACAGAATGCCACCATTTTATACGTTTAGATGTCTATGGTGAAAAAAAAAGCAAAAGAAAATGGATCAGTATAAACATTGGCTTTGCAGAGACCTGTAATGGGCAAATGGCCAAGGAGACTCTGCTGCAAAGTAAGCAAAGAAGCCAAAACTTTTAACTTTCACTGCCTCCAATACACATCAGTCTAATGTTCATTTCATCAGGAAAAATATGGATGACTTAGAAATCTAATTACATTGACCTTCAGGGGTGTTTTTTACTTGCTGTCACTCCAAAGTCAGTAATACAAACTCTCAGAATATGATCTTAGTGCCCATAGTCCCTTGCTCTTGCTTTTAAAAATTAATGACAGTGCATCTGTCCATAGTCCAGATCTCAAGATGCCAAACTTTTATTCTCTTTTTTGTTCCCACAGGAATGTTGCTGGATGCATGCATGGGGCTGAGAGCTTTGTTCAGATCAGCTTTTTGTGTATGCACTGTTTCACATTGAAAAAAGTTAAGAATCATATGCATGGAGAATGAACAACTTTATAGGGAAATAATGGTTTTGTCTGTTCTTGATTTCTTACATATTCGGTTACTTTCTGAATATATCATATGGATTATTTTGCTCCAAATGCACTTCGGTGTAGACATCTACCAACACAATAATCAGTTGTGTTTACATTACAATCAGACTTGACTCATGCCTGTAAATTCATCCCATTTTACGTATTTACACACAGATTTTCTCCTCAGTTTTTCCCCCAAAAGACCACATAAAATGCAAGGAATGGTTTATAAAATCTGAACTCAAATCTGCAAAAGTTGCAAAATATCAACATAAGGCTTCTGCTTAAGGCAGAAAAATAACTGGTAGCTGGGATTAGGAGGTGGTCACCTGGAGGAAGTTCTGGGGTACTCTCAATGTATTTTAGCACCAGAAACAGAAAGAAATTTGAATGGTAACCCTCAAGCATCCCAAACCTCAGTCTAGATTGTGAATCAGCCAAGATAAAGTGGGCTTTTAAGAAAAGGCAAAAGAGAGCAAGCATCCACTGATATCACATTTTACACAGTGGGTTAAAGTCACTTCAGGCAAAAGTAAGGCTTGAATGTACAGCTTTGGGAGCTGCAGCTACCTGTATTCCAAATCTCAGTCAGTTGTATTTCAACATATGGAAATAACAACTCCTGCTCTCTGTGGACAGGTTTGCTTTTGAAATTCTTTAAAAGGTAGGAGATTTTGAACATCAATTTTCCACAAAATTTGGATGAAATGCCATTAGGGTGAAGAAAAAAAGAAGGATCAGAGACAAGCAACAAAACCAAAATTATTTCAGGTAGAGACAACATTTGAAGCCCTGAAACTGCCTGTCCCTAGTCCTACCACAGCACCTGTGTGGCTGGTGCGGAGAATTGAATTTCAAATGGATTGAAAACTGTGGAAAACACATCACGCCCTCAAACACTTCCCAGTCTGCCTGGAAGGCCAAGTGAAATGACCCACAGTACAGCAGTGTACTAAAAAGCCTGTACCACTGGAAGCACAAATGGTATCCTGATTTGATGTAAAGCCCTAGGAAGCAAAATCATCAGGAAAAGATCACAGGTGTTCACAGGAATGTAAATGCAATGAAAATTACCCAGAGGTTGAATTTAATTGGCAATCACAGCATTGTTTTGTCAGGTCTAATAGTGACTCACCGTGCTGAAAATCTAAATGCAACGGTACAGCAAAATAATAATAAAAAAAATATGCAGTCAGGAAAAGCATCACCAAAACCTCACAAGAAAATACATCTGGCATAAAAGTCCTAAAATAAACACTTTGCCAAATACTTGTTGGCAAGGACAAGTTTTCATTTAAGTTTGTAAAATGACAAAAAAAAAATCTAGGACCTGTTATTTGTAGCTTTGTTTTCTGTGTAAATTTTGCCTGTGTAAAAGGTAGCGTGGTTTTTCTTTATTATCCTTTTAAATCAGTGAAGTTTAGATTTTCTTCCACTCTGAAATTATCCTGGAACATATCCTGCACCAGAAGGACCGTGGATGAAAAGTAAGCATAAAGAGTTTATTATCACAAAATCACAAAATGATAATTAATTCGTGTAAAATGCCATAATAAATGCACATTGTAAGATTGTAGTGTTTTGGTAAATATATTTATTTAAAAATTAACACTCATGCAGCAGATTATCTTTTTTTTCTGTATTCTTTAAATGTTCTGACTTCAAATTTCAAAATGCTTTTCTATGTCAATGACAATCTTAATAAACTACAATTAGTTCCACAAGGCACTTTCTGATGCACAAGCCCCTGGCTTGATTGCGGTGAATGGTGGGTATTTCCTGTGTTTAAGTCCACATATGGATTGAGTAAGGCAGTGGCAGAGAGACTACTGTTTTCCTTCACTACATCTTCATTTCTTTTTCAGAGGGTAAGCCTTTTTTGTTTTTCCTGGCTCTGTTGTCAAAACATTGACCAGAGTTTTGGCTCATGGTATTGGAATACGAGGCCAAAACAATCCTCTGAAAAGCAGTGTGGCAAAATGTATTTTAAATCTATACATTCACCATTCAACCATGGGAGTAACCACGCCCACTGCCCCACTCTGTGGTTTAAAAACAACATGGGTTTGCCCCCAGAACGGTTTGATTTATTTGACAAGCTTTTTCAAGCTGGGTATATCAACATTTAAACTGTTCTGAGGCTTGGCTTCCTACATCACATGTACAGCAAGTATTAAAACACACTCTAATCATTTTCTGCCTCTATTAAACTAGACAAGGTGAATGCATTGTGCATTCTGCAAGATTTCTTTGAAAACCTGTCAGTCTCTCCAAAGACAGATAAGCTACAGTGATATTTTTTTTCTCAGAAACTTATAATTGGGACCTTTTAAGTATTACCTTTATTACATCCTTTTTGGAAAATACATTGTTATGATGAATGTGTAGACATAATTCCTGTTTCTGACATGCAAAATTCCAATGCAAAACAGTAAAAGATGACACATTACAGAGACTTCTTCATAAAATGTAGCAGAATGCGCAAGTACACTGTGGGAATGAAAAATATTTTCCTGCATTATTAGGTTTCTGGAGCAATTCTCTTTCCTCAGGGGTAACAAGGAATACAAACAAAAACTTGGATGTAAAAATTAAATTGGGACAAGAGCAATTTTGCACACATGATTGCGAAAATTAAAATACAGAGATGGTGTGTGGTAGATTAAATAACCTATCCAAACAGAATCTAATATTCTGAGCACTGGGGTGTAATTCCCCTGAACCAGAATTCTGGTATAATTTACTCCCAGCTTTTTTTGTTCTGTTTTTTGTGGTGGGTACCACATCACTGAGCCGGGCCTCTGTTGGTGTTGCTTGCATGGACATGATCTGTGTAACAATCACATACGGAAATATATTCATAGACATGCAACAACAAGCCTAAATTTGAGGCGAAGTGGCGGCTCTACCTTGAACCACCTATAAATGATCCGTGTGACACTTGAACCAAATTTAAATATCCCGCCCGAATTTCCTCCCAAACGGCGCGGCGGGAACGAAAGAGCAGGCCAGGAAGCGCCTTTCGCCGTTAAATCGGACATAAACTTCACAGCCAAACCCGCTCCCTTTGTGCGTGCTGCAGAAAGCTTTACGAGGGCTGGCGGGGGGACCATACGTGTCTGCGAATGCAGCGACACGTGTCACGGCTCCTCCGCCGCCCTGCCTCAGCTCCCCGGCCCAGGGGCAGCGCGCCGCGAAGCGCCGGCCCTAATTGAAAGAAAAGCAAAAGCAATTAGCCCGGGGGGAGGGCACTCCGCTTGATTGGCCGCCGCTGATGGATGTCCCTCCGCCCCCGGAGGCCCCCGCGGCCCCGGCCCCGGCCCACCCCGGTCCCGGAGCGGCCGGGCTCGGCCCCGCCCGGGGATGCCCGCTCACCTCTGCGCGCAAACTCCCGCCCCCGGCGCGCCCGTCCGCTCCCCCTGCGCCCTACTCCCGACGGCCTTCCTCGCGAAAACGGTAAAACCCCTGCGCTGGGTTTGAGCGGCTTAAAACAGACACCTAAAGGAAGGAAAAAAAAATAAATAAAAAAATTAGGCGGCGTTTCAACAAACCCCATGAAGCCGAGATGAGAGAGCTAGAGAGAAGAGAAAGGGGGAAGGACGGAAAGCTGAAAGTATCAGCGGGAATAGCAAATCGCTTAGTTTTCACTCCAGACACCATAACTTGTTTTACGATTAGTGATCTGTTTAAAGATTTGTCCTGGAAGTACTTGATATTGGGTTACAAAAGGTTACGTTAATTGCATTAAGCCATAATGACCCGTGAAGCACTGCAAAGACTTAGAGAAATCACGCTTCTTCCTTAAAGAAACAAATGCCATAAATAAGTAATAAAAAAATAAAATTAATTTAATGAATAAAATAAAATAAAATAAAATAAAATCACGGCAGCGCCGCGGTCCCGGTGGGCTCCAGCCCCGGCCCCGGGAGCCCTCCCGGGTACCCTCGCCCCCCGCCCGGCACTGCCCCGGCGGGAGGGCGTGTGTCGGCCCTGGGCGCAGCCGCCCGCGTTATGGTCCGGAATTAAATGTGTCTACTAATAATCTATAGTCTCGCTAGCCGGGGCTGAGCAGACAAACAAAATTGTCATTCCAAATGAAAAGAAAACACTATTTCTTAGAAGTGTTTAGGAGGGTGCATAGCGGGGCATATTTTCTTTCTTACTGGCAAGAGTTTGTAACTGGATCCCTTAACATTACTGAGAACATGAAAACATGAAACAAAAGTATTGATCCAAGAATTCGCCGAAGAAAAGTATCCAAGTACACACTGGTTTATTTGAATTTTTTTTTAAGGTTACATCAGATGTTTACGGCGGAAGTCCAAGCTTGTGATACAGCCCCTGCGTGCCCCATTCAAACATACGCGGAGGAAAGTGTCATTTGTGTTGTTAAATTTACATTATGTTCACTTTAATTGCATCAGCTGCTAGATAGATCTAGGAATAATGGCATTTAAGAGGAAAATAGCAATCATCTTCAGAAGACTGCAGCATAATGGAGGAACCTAATTAATTTAACTTTGCAGTCTTCCATAATGGCTGCACTTTATCATTTCCACAGATGGAGCTTGAAGGAATTAACAATGCTGTTTATCCCAGCAGACATCTCTGACTGTGGTTAGCCAATGGCAGATTTCCCACTTAAAGATGCATTTCTTCACTTGAGGGAAACCAACCCGAGCCCTGGCAATAGCTGTTGAAACTTGCTGTTACTATATGTGTGTGGGATATTGAAAACCTGAGAAAATGCACAATATGTGTCTCTTTATGGTTTCATCAAGTGACGCTGGAAGAAGACAGAGTGTTTCTTTCCTTGCTAACCAGAGCCAAGGCTTTTCCAGTACCATTTCAGTTTCTCCTCCTTTATTTTCCCCTTCACTATATTTTTTTCTTTACAATGTATTCTGCAAATTTGGTGGGTTTTTTTCCTTTAAAAAACTCAGTACGTGTCTGTTTCTGGACGCGTAGAATTCAACCCCTCTCCTAGATGATTTGCAATGTTTACAGACTTTTTATACTTGGGAAACCTGAGTAGTTAGGTAAGCACTCCTCCACACACAAAACACAGTAAAAACCGGATTATTTGAACAAGTTGATTGTTTATTATTTCAGGAAACAATGCATTTTCCACGCTGCCATATTCTAGGGTGCACACGCACCCACACACTCCAGTCACTCGCGGGTGTCAGAGGAGAATCGGAAGGAAGAGAGAGAACTCCCAGAAGGGGAGTTGGTCCATACCAACCTAGGGATGGACCACAGCAATTAAATGCTCTACAGCATTACCTGCATAGCTGGGCTATTAAAAAGTGTTGTTTGGCACCTTCGAGAGGGGTATTTGTAACCCCAGCAGCAGGGACCCGGGGAGTCAGCCACAGCAGTGAAGCAGCGAACCAGATGAGCACATCGTCGACACGACTCTCTCTTCCCGCTCCTGTACAAGAGAAACGTTTTGCGGGGGCTCGGAGACAAGAATGGGTCTGCGTTCTACGTGCTTATGTATTCGAGGCGGATCCTAAACTCTGTTGCTTTTATTTATTTATTTATTTATAAGGTTTATTGGCATCCGGAGTTTAGTGTTGATTTGGGGGGAGGGGGTGAGGCGAGGTGGAAAAGGGCGGGTTTGCGCACTCCCGAGTGCCTGGCAAGCAAAACTCCCATCTTTGAACTTAGACCTT
The DNA here is from genome assembly GCA_013397845.1 of Melanocharis versteri. NCBI lineage: Eukaryota > Metazoa > Chordata > Aves > Passeriformes > Melanocharitidae > Melanocharis > Melanocharis versteri. The sequence goes on along the minus strand of VZTG01007187.1, from coordinate 342,197 downwards.
ACCACTGCCCAAAATGACAACCTGGTACCGTTCCTACACCCTGGCAGAGGAAGCATCTTTTCCTCGGTTATACGCACCGGCGTCCAATAGAAACCAGCTCACGCACAGAAAAATACCGGGCTACTGGTAAAATTCATATAGCTCTCAGTTGCTATAAAGTAAATGTGAATGGCAGCCCAGGAACCACCCGGGCTGCTTGCGCCGTGTTATTTAGGAAGGCAGGTTTGGATCCAAACCTGAATTTGTTGATTTGGCACATACCTCCACCACCAGCCAGCGGAGTGGCAATGAGTACTACGTCATACGAAACACTGTCTGAACTCTCCTTGTCAGAATAAGTCCCCGGCTGCTGAGAGCATGAAGGGGAGAAGCGCCTACCTTTCATCCCAACCAGGAGCGCACGGCGGCTCCGACCTCACGGCTCCGTCAGGCAGGCACGGCAGGGAGGGTGCTGGGGTTTGAGCCGGTGACGCGCGCCGTGACGCAAGCCCAGCTAACGAGGAGACAGCGATGCCGCTTCGCTAACCGGCCCGAAGTCCTGCGCATCGGCCATCTGAAAATAACCTGGCACATCTATGGGTCCATACCTCCGCGGGGAAGAGGAAAAAAAAATAAAAAGGAATATAAGGAAGAACGGGCACTGAAAGCAACGCAGGGGACCTCAGGCTCCGGTTGGCACGTAGCTTACGTCTGAGCGAGGGGCAAAACGTGAGGCGCAGCTGCGTGGAAATCTGTTACACCAGAAAAAGAAAACAAACAAACAACAAACAACCAGCAGCCAAAACTCGGGGGAAGAAAGAGAATAGGCACGGTCGCACGGTGAATCCCGCAGAGGCACGCAGGCACGGCAGCGCCTGCGAGCCGGCCGCACCTGCTCTCCCCGCGGACCCCCCCGCAGAGCCGCCGGGCCCCGTGGGTGCCCACAGGCTGTCGGTGCCCCTGCGGCGCTGGCGAGCCGAGGGGCAGCTCTGCGGTCGCCCGGGGCAGGGGTGGGGGTGCTGCCGGGTGTCAGTGATGCGGTCGCTGAGGGTGGTTAAGTTTTCCTTATGATGTAGGATAACGCCGCGGTGGGACCGTGACGCTCTGCAAATCCCGCCCGTGTTCCAGCCCCTTCCTTACTCGGTACTCACATATTCCCAGTGATACTGATTTCACTGAAAATAAAGTTGTTGGTTTTTTTTAAAACCGACGAAGTGTAGCTATTAAAAAGATAGAACACAAACCCCAGCGGGAAGCCTTCCCGCATGCTGCGGGATCCCGCTGTCCCCTCGGAGGTGCGGGAGGGCCCCGCGGCCCGCACAGAGCGGTGGGCGGGAGAGGAGCGGCCACCTCCCGCTCCTGCTCCGCTCCCGCCCCGGCCGCTCCTCCCCTCGGCTCGGGGAGAATCGCCTGGGAATCCAGCAGGACTTTCCTGTTTACCCGGCCCCAGTGGCCCCCGCTGGTGCTACCGCTGGTGCCGGCGCCCCAGGGAGAGGAACAGAGGAGCGGGAGCACGGGGAGATCGTGGCGGAGGTGGTCAGCCAGGAGACGGGAAGGCTGCAAGGCCAGCTGCTCTGTAGTTGGGACCTGGGCTATTCTTGTCTTGCTCAGTCATGGAACAGAGCTGCTGTGCGGAGGCAGCAGCATCCTCCTCCTGCCTTGCCTGAACGGTCAGAGGCCAAACCTCCCTGGCGTTCCCGCAGAACTGACCTGCAGCCGGGACATCAGGGCCCGAGCAGAAGTTCTGACGCGCCTCCCGGTGCCACATCCCACCGCCTTCCTCACTCATCACCCCGCAGCCCAGGCTCCCTTCGGCTCCATTCACAGCTCANCGGCGGCCGCGGGCGGGGAGGCTGCGAACGCCTCGCCCGGCGCTTCCTGCCGGCGGGAGGGCTCCGTCCGGAGCTTGAAACGGGGAGATCACGTAAATCTTAAAATCTCCTATGAAAATTAATAAAAACACACGAAATCCTAGACAGAACATAGCAACTGATTTTTATCTACCGTTTTACGCGCTTCATTATCCACCTAAATATAACCACCCCGTGATTTAATGTAGTTCACGGAGACCACAGGCATTTTTGGCTTCCCTTAGCCTTTTCATTGTAACGCTGGCAGTGGCGTGACTCCAGTCTTCTCTCAACATTTGACTGTATCTGGGGGTTGGGATAAGTTCAAGGAGGAAGAAACAGCATGCATTCGATATGTTTGTCTCGGTATCACTTCAAACCAACTTGGGGAACCCCAAGCCCTTCAAACCCCGTTTTTCGGTACTCGTCCCTGTGCCTTCGTTTTCTGTCACTGTCATGTCCCGACGGAGAGATTCTCTGGAAGCTGGAGACCCCGGTCGGGCTTGCGGGAGGCGGGGGTTGGCTTTAATCAGCCAGAGAACCAGAATCAGGTGTGGATTTGTTTCAGGGCATGTTTGCATCAATCAGTATTTTCGTTACAATCTTGTCAACAGTCTTAATTCAAAGCGTATGCTAAAGCCGGAGAAACTGAGTCGTACCAGGGAGAGAGTTATTTTTAGAAAAATATTGTTAAACAAATTGGCACGGATGAAATATTGTGATGGTACTAGAGGCTAGTATTTTTTTCTTAGTTTTATCGACAACGAGATGGCTCGATGCGGTGTGGCAGGGCGGTCTGTAATCTTAGCGAGCTTCGACCGTGGCCTGCCAATCCAGAGGAGCGCACCCTCTCCTCCTGCACTTTTCCCTGTCCGCCTGTGCCAGGCGCAGATAGAGCCCTGCGCTTTGCCCAGCACCGGCAGCGGCGGTGCGAGCACTGAGGGCCTGCGGGCGAGGTCGCAGCCGCAGCCCTTGCGCTCCTCGGGGCGTTCCGCACCGCCCTTCCCTCACCGCGCCCTCCCGCGCAGCGCCCCGCTTGCAGCTCCCCGGGGACCCGCGGCGTCACCCCGATGCTGCGGGCAGAGAGGGATGGGAGCCCCACCGGCTGCCCAGGCTTTGCGCGGCAGGCGGCGGAGAGGCTGTGCGCGGGTTTGCGGGGGGCAGCCGGAGCCAGGCGCGGAGAGCCGTGATGCGCATCTCCCGCGGAGCCAGGGCCGACTCAGACACCCCACCGCCCCACCTGGGAGGTTGAACTCACCGGATTAAAGGCTAACCCGACGGAGAAGCGCTCCTACCTGCGCCGTATTTTTGGCTTAGCTATTTGCGCGGGGCTGGGGGGCCCGGCTGCGCGGACGCCCTGCGTGCGTCTGGCCGGCTCTTTTCGCTCCCGCTCTCCGGCATCCCCAGCTCACTTTTCACATCAAATAGGCCATTAACTTTTGATCCTGCCTGTTACATTCCAGGTTTCCCAGTGATGTTTCCTGCACACTAAGCGCCCCCGCCCCCACTTCTGTCCCACTTCGCATTTAAACACGACCCGGTAGATCTGAATTTCTGTCGAAAATGTAATTTTGAACATATGCACTCATTCGTCTCTTCGCGCTTGGCCTCACACCGAAAACCCTCCCGGAGGAGGGACCTAACGGTTTAGATGCCCCAGAAGAGCGTTGAATTTTTGGCTTGCTCACATCTTTCAGCGACCGAGCCAGAATGAGACCTATTAAAGCACTGACTAATGCCTGCGAAGACGATTTCCATAACTTCAAAGTCCTTACGCCACTATTGGCAATGGCTGCGCTCAAGCGCTGCAAAAAGCCAAAGGGATCAGTTGGACACTCGCTACCCCCGTTTAGAACGTTATTAAGCGGGAGCAGTGACTCAGGCTTCAGCCGAATAGGTTTTGCGGTTTTTTCTCCCGCATATGATCTCCTAGTTTCCTCTCTTGGCCGCGAGAAACCACCGGAGTGACCGAACGCAGAGTTGGAGGAGCATCCCCAGGGTGCCACAGGAGGTCCCCTCAGCGAAACAGGGGTCGGTCCGTGGTGGGTGGAAGGGGGTGATTTCACGCATGGCTGCACCCCAGTCCCGGCCCACCATCCGGCTTCCCCGAGACCTGGCTGCGGGGGGCCGAGGCGGCAGAGCCGCCGGGCTGGGTCCCTGCCATGTCCTTCGGAGCATCACTCAAGGGCTCCGTGTCCCTCGTGGGACCTCAAGCCTGGAAAGTCCCACCAAACAGCCAGCGAGGGGAGTGTTCAAAACACTGCGCTCAGCATCCCTCGCCCGGCTCCGCGCTTCCCCGGGCCCGCGGGGGCGGAGCGGGGCGGGCGGCGAGCGCGGCTCGGCTGGGGCAGCTGCGGCCGGGAGGCACCGCTTCCCCCTTACTCCCCGGTTTGTTCCTAGCACGTTTGCACTGTCGAATTCCATCGTGGGAAAATATTTACTTAAAATTCGCCGTTTCGTTAAATTTTTTTGACAATAAATTCTCTTTCAAGAGTATTTCCACACGTGTGTTCAGAAGAGACTTGAACAAACTCGGAGATGGTAATCTTAAATTCAAACATTTCCCTCCAGATATCTAAGGATGATACTTTTTCCTATTAACCTGTCAGAAATGTGTTGCAATGCCTTCATATAATTTTACTCATTAAAAGAATACAATTCTTTTATTTCGTCATCATTACAATAAATATTTGCCTTGTTAGTTAATATTTTCTTCGAAGACATTTGAACCTCCTGTTACAAACACTATTTTCCTCAAATATACTAAGAAATTTTCTTCATTGAACCTAGTGAGGATATAGGTAATGACACGTAAGCAAGACTTAATATTGTCAGCAAAAATTATTAAATTACACAGACCAGCCTCTTGGACTGCTGGGAGCTAAATCGAGTCATAATGTTCTAAAGAAAAACAAAGAATTTGAAATACATACAAATTTCCCAAGACTGCTTTGATTAAACTTCTGTACCTGATAAACTGTACTTCAAAATTTGCAAAAATGACGGTACTTAACTACTTTTACAAACGGTCGTACGTTAAATAACACACAAGTCCCTGTTTGCAGAATATGACACGAAACAAGTGGCTTGTCACTCTGAATGGTTCAGCCTCCCGTTAATACCTATGTTAGGTACACAGCCTTCTGATTTCAGGCCTTTACTGCTGAAAAACCTCACCTGCAGTTGAGGAGAGAGCAAAGTTAAAGGTGTTCTTCCACTGCACATAGAGTATTTGGTTCCAAGATCCTAATGAGCTAAGGCACAATTAAAATTACCAGACAGTTTAAAATATAGGATTTCATTGATAATCCACTTTATAATCTGGTTTTAGCCAGTTATTTCATGGACTAAAGTTCTGTAAATCCATGTATTCATAAATAGCTCGGTGGATAGTTTCACTAAAATGTAAGTGTCTACAGTGTTAGATCTTAGACACCATTAGAGATTCATTTTCAGATACTGAAAAAATAGTGCTCAAAAGTCATTGGAAGCCAGAGGGACTTCTCCCACTGACCTGGAGATTGTGGGAAGTTTCTATCTGCAGCAACACAATTAGCAGATTATGAAACTGGAAGACGATCTTATCTGCTCCTCCACACAATGCTGAATGGCTGCTTTTCCCATCTACCTCCATCTTCATTAGCTCTAGACAACCACCTATCAAAAAGATAATGACAAAGTAATGCATTATTGGGGGGCGGGGGTGGGGGGTGGAGCAGCACAGCAGAGGGAAAAACTTTAAATTATATTTAAATCATCCTATCACATGGAAGATAAACATTGGAGGTATTGAAAACATAAGCATTACGTATGAAAATGGGGTTTTTTGGGACTTAAATAAATCATAATTAAGAGTTAGCGATGAGACAGATTAACATTTGAAGGGACCATATGTTATTTGTCTTCTCGTGGGACCTTCTAAAGGAGTAAGTGGAGGTCTGTTATCGCATGTGGCTCACCAACACGGCATTATGGTGCCAGTTTGTACTGGATCCCAACAGCATCTGTCTCAGAAATATTTCCAGGTTCCATGAGAAGCCATTGTGCACCATCTCAATATTGTCTTTTTTCGTAGTAATAAAAATCTTTATTTTAATTACATCTACATGAAGCTAAGGACGGCATCTGACCCTAGAACTGAAAAGCTGAGTTTTATTTGTCCTTCTTTGCATGGGTAAGTCAGGTTTATACTCACGGCAGTGCTTTTGTTCATAACAAAATGCCCGTCTGCGACTGAAGGAACCAAAGTCTGAAAAGACTTTGAGGGAGACAAAAGAACATTTACTAACTAAGGAGGTCCTGTTTTATACTCCCTTTCTAGTACGAAACTTAAGTTAAACATATTTTAGAAACTGAATGTAAGCTTGAGTTGCTTCTAGAAAGTTAAACCTGAGTGCTGGGGTTTTTTTTAAGTCATCAGGGCAAGGCAGCAGCACACTACAGTAGACCTGATTCAGAAAGAAAATGTCATACAGGTAGGACACAACAATGTCCCTGGTAGTGAATCCTCCTGTCTCTTAAACCACACTGTATTCTTGAATGATGAATTTTGTATTTGGATCGCTTGCTTAGTTGAAAGAAGTGTAAAGACAGCTCCCTACTGGCAAAATATCTGAGGAGGTTACAGAATGCTGTTTATTCCAGCTAGTGTCTGGAATAAATTATGTTCAAGAAATTGGCTCCTGATACTCCTATTTCAGATGAGAATTTGTACAGAGTGCTAAGTCCTAACACTTCTGGCCAAACCATGGGCTTCATTAGGATTTGCCATTCATCATACCTGCCAGGAGCTCTCAGATTTGGAGAGGTGCTTGTTTTGAGGAGTGAAAGAATAACAGAAAAGAAACTGTTTACCTTGGCATTACTGTCAGTTCTCAAAGGCACCGGTCTTTCAAATTTCAGGGCTCTGAGTTGTCAGACCTAATATGGTTTCTTACTATTCCTACTGAAATTCATTAGCTACATAAGGAAGACCCACACTAGTTTTAGCTGACACTATAGGTCGAATAAACCACTTAACATTTCAGAGGTTTCTATTGCAGATAAGGGGATAAATGGCAGCAGGTGACCTGACAGCTCTTGGGGTGGGAGGGAGTTTTCACAACTGGTTTTTAATCCAGTAGCAACAGCAGATGCTTGACGACTCATTAGAGTGGACTCTAGGAAGCTGGATGGCAATCTGACTGCTATTCTAAACATTTTGACCTATCAGCCATGTTTACCAATGTCCTATTGTGAGGGGTAATTATGCTGATTTTTTACTCAGTGCCTAACTATTATATAGGCTTCGCGTGATTCTTCTCATAACATTAACAGCTCAAAACCCTGCAGAAAAGGAAAGCTAACAGAAACATTGCAAAGCCAAATCCAAGACAATCCACATCACTTACCACCACAACGTCCAGGGCTTCCTGTAGGAAGGAGGTCCACTCTCAGTTGAGGGCTGTCATGAGAGCATGGTCCTCCTTGGAGCTGTATTGCCAGCAGTCTCACATGCCTGTGCAACAATTCTGCTCATGCTGCAGCTGATATTGACATTTTATTCTGAGGTATCCAACACAAAAATAAGAGCATCCTTGGGGAATTAAATGTGCTCTGGCAGAGACTTTCTTAAAAAATTTCTGTATGTGTATAGTTTTTGAATCCTTTACTGCTTGCTCAAAATTACTAAATACATAGGAAATATGAATATTTGAATTTTTTTTCACCAGTAAGATTTCTAGGTGGAAAAGGACAGAATTTGGACATACACTCGGCCCCACACCTGACTTTGAAAAAAGGCTTCATACCAGATAGTCAAACAAAAATAATGAATTTCTGAAGAAACTGCTCTGTACAAGGTGGAATATGGGCTGCACGTGTCTATTCCATAAGTCCAGGACAAAGTATGTTGCAGAGATGTGGTTTTCCATTTTGCTTCCAGAGATTTTTAAGGAATCACATGTGCTCTTCTCCATTTTATATTCCACTACAAGGGAGCAAGTGGACCTGCGACTTTACCTTTCTTGAGTCTTTCTCATAATCTGTGAACCAAAATTTTTACAGCCTCACATTCTCACCTCAGGTATGCAACAGCAATTTAATCTGCTTCCCTGCAGTATAAAAATCCATTATCTCATCATTATGAGTCAAGGTGAGTTTTGGCTACTGTATTTAATGGGAATTAAAATAAACTCTGTTTTGTATCTTAAAATTATATTGAACTAGAAATACAATGTTCAATAATACAAGTTCAATGAAAAATTTTAAAAATATATACATATAAGCACCCCATATTTATCAAGTCAAAATACAGCCTAATGGATTCATTTAACTTCAGAAGAATGTGGACTCCACCTCTGTCAGTATTTTCTACATGGCTCCATGTGTGACATTTTAATTAACTCTCATCCTTTAGTTTACAGGACTGGAGAAGAAACAAGTGGAGGAAAAACCCCATAAAATTGTAAAAAGTTAAAATAGATTCCATGTGATCTCTGTCCTTCAGGACAAACATTAGATATTCTAGTGATTTAAATGGCATTGCTTGTATATCTACGTAAATGCTTGTGGGAACATAGTATCAATTTCTTTGAAGGTAGAGATATGTTTTTTGCTTTCTGAAACTGGCATAAAAGCACACCAAGAAAGCTGGGAAAAGAAAATAGTGGAAGAGTATGTACCAAAGACAAAGAAGTGGAATGGAAGAATTTGAAGCAATGGCAACTTTACTTTTTTTCCTTCTGGTTTAAGGAAGAAGAAAGCACAGAGGAGAAGGCCTGGACTGCAGTGTTCATATTTACAGTATAGGTAAAAAAACCCCAGCAGCTATAGTTGCTTCCATGTTCGGACCAGGTTGCCAGACTGAGCAGGGCTTTCATCAGATGCCCGTGCTACACACCTCATGCAGGGTCTAGGTTCATGTCTCCGGGATGGGGAAGGAAACAGGATGTTCTACCACCGTTCTGCAGTAACTATGTACCTGAAGCACGAGACATATGGAATCTGACCCATGCTTTTTCTCTTCACGGGTAATGAGGAAGGGTGGATGTGTACATGCTCGGATTTTAGGGATGATCCGAAGTCCGCGGGGTCAGGTGCCATATGCCTAGCACAGCTTCTCCCAGCGCAGCATTCCCATGCAGACCTTGACGCCCTGACTCATTCTGCGCCTTCAGCGATGGCTTTACCCACGGCGGTGAGGAGCGGTGTCAGACAAGCCCCTGGGGCCGGGGATGCTGCCGGTCCCTTTCCGGCTGCCCACCCTGCGGCCACGACGCTGCCAAGCCAGCGACGGAGCTGCCCGCTGGGCTCGGCGTGTGTAACCTGCAGCCGTCCCTTACCTCCCGGCAGCGCTGCAGGAAGCCGGCATTCCTCAGGGCCCATCCTTCCCCCGCTAACAACACCTTAATTCTTAGAAATAAAAGAAAATTAAAACCAATAATAATAATAATTTTAAAGGCGCGTGTAGGTGGGG